>JAOYMR010000018.1:7374892-7401569 GCA_025802075.1 Tenebrosternarchus preto | reverse complement strand
GAGGGTATGGAGGAGGGAGAGTTCTCTGAGGCCAGAGAGGATATGGCTGCCCTGGAGAAGGATTATGAGGAGGTTGGCGTTGACTCTATTGAAGGAGAGGGAGAGGAGGAAGGAGAAGAGTATTGAGCTTAAGTGAATTTTAAGTCAGTCTCAAACATGCTTATCACGTGTCAGGAGGCAATTCAACATTTTTTTCAGTAATGTAGAGATGGTTCATAGAAACAGTCTTAACTTTCTCATGTCTACATGCAGTGTGTCTTTTGAAAACTGGTCAATGATTGTGAATGTGTTCAAGGAGTGTCAAAACATTTTTCCAACCTTATGTCAGTGTTGATTTCTTCTGAGAAAAAACACTAACTAAACTTCATTCTCCACGCTGTAATCTTGACTGTGATATGCAATAAATTACAGACGGAAACTCTGTTTGTCTTGTATCTAAAGCTAATCTGTCAGTAAATGCTTCTAAATTCACTACATTTTATTAATTGATTATATTTTATTCAGTGATTATGATAAGGTTTGGTAAGATTAGAATTGGCTGCCAAAACCATAACATCACTTGATGTTAACTGGTTGTACAGACCCATGGAAATGTATTTACCGTACTACCTCTGTGCAACCACATTTTAGACTGCATTAATCTCAAACTACATGTAGAAATCAAATTTGTTATAGCCTGACCACCCCCAGTTAGTCTGCAGGTTTGTCAGCAAGATTTATGACCGATTTGTGAAAGGTCTGTGATCTGAATCTGCCCAATGTTGAAGAAACATTTTTAATGCAGACACTAAACATTTGTGGGAGAAGTTAAATCAGACGACAACTTATTCTTAAAGTATCAATTATTTATTATTTGTAACTGCAAATAACCAATGACCTAATTTCTGTTCCTGGATTAAGAGCGTTAGTTAGCAGCAAGATTCCCCTGCAACAACCAAGTGACATACTTAACTATTTCCACAGTAGTTGGAATTATTTCCACAGGGAAAAAAAAAAAAGAATGATTGTAAGTGATCCATGTTATGACCTGAAATGGAATGTATGTCATACATCACACAGAGAGGTACAAATGTCATGTGTAAACATTCGTAGTCAAGTTTGTTAAATATTAGCAGCTTTCTTAAAAGCACAAACAGCAAAACAGATCAGGCTAAAATCAAGTTGATTTTACAGAGATGTTGACAATACAATATCTACCATTCTATTTTAAATCCATTCCAAAACAATATGAATGAATAAAAACATTTTCAAAAATACAGTGAGTGTAATTTGAAATATCCCAGTCCTTCACTCATTTCCATGCAGGAGTGGAAAAATCCCATTGTTGGCCAACACAACTCAACACAAATTCGCTAATCCTGCTTACTATATTCGGGCATTTCTTAAAAAATGTTTAGCTACTGAACAAGTGTTGCTTGTTCCCCGTTTTGTTGGAACCTGAAGATGGCCAGTCTTTCTGCTGATTATATGACCTCCTCAGGTGTTGTATAATTCTTATCTTAAGCAGTTCTAACTGAAGGTTATGGTACCATCCCTACACACTGTCAAATGAACCCATACCTCACACAAATGTTTTCTCTCATTCCTGAGTTAAATCACTAAATGTCTCCTTCATTTGGGTATTCCATTCCTTCCAAGACTTCATTTTACCTTCACCTTTACTCGATGCCAGGCATTACAAAGCACTCCCCTTAAGTTCCAAATAGGTGGCACAGAGTCAGGCTGTGTATTGTAACTACTGTCAACCGCTTTGCATACAATCTCCAGCTCCTCTGCTCCCTCTGGCAGAGGGACTGCTATCTCCCAGAGCTTCCAGGCCCACGCTCGTCCAGGCAGAGGTGAAGGTGCAGGGGCTTCACCTTCCTTATCGCCCTGCAGTTCAGCCACATGCCACGTCTTTCCGCCATCCACCGAGACATCCACCCGCACCACCTCCCTCCCTCCACCACTCCAAGCATAACCTTTCACGTTCACTTCTTCCATGTCACTGTCCACAATGGACCCATCTGCCGGCTGCGTGATGGCCGACTGAACAGGAAGTTCCTGGATGGCTGGAGCAGATTTGTAGTCCACCGTGTCCCAGTTGGTGCCCGGGGAGAAACCTTTGTAGTCATTCTGCTGCCAGTGACTCTCACTCTCTTCCTCGCTGATGATTATCTTGCCCAGCCATTTGACGTTGCGCGCTCCAACAACTCCAGGCACAATCACGCGAACCGGGTAGCCATGGTCTGCTGGGAGTTCCTCGCCGTTCATCTCGTAAGCCAAAAGGACATCTCCCTCTTCGCTCACTGCCTTGCTCAGTGGGATGGAGGCTCCGTATGCCGTACCGGTCACATCGCAGTCCAAGCCTTCAAACTGCACATGCCTAGCCTTAGCTGCCACCTCAGGCCTAAAGCCACAGTGGTATAGGACGTCACTCAGACGGGCCCCTGACCACGTAGCATTGCTTATGGCCCCAAAGCCCCAGTTCAGCCCTTTAACCTCCTTAACTTTGCTCATGTCAGATCGGCGGTTCCCTGCACACTGGATGGTCGCGGTCACAGTGTATTTAGGAAAACGAGATTTAAGTTCATCCAATGTTAACGACACAGCACCCACCGGGAGGCCCTCTATCTCCAGCCTGTATGTGTTGGGATCCACCTGGGGTACAGGCAGATGGTTGCGCTTGAAGAAGAGGGCAGAGGGGGTGATATAGCTGTCTGTAAGAAGGCCAGGAGGAGGCTCAGCATTGAAAGGTTTCCGGCTGTTGATAATGAGGGCAGGGTGACGAGGCGGGTCGGTGGAATAAGGGTCTGCAAGATTAGCCATTTCCTGCTGCTTACAGTCCTCGGGTCGAAGAACACCCACCTTGTACTGCGACAGGATTTCTTGAACATGCTCCTGCCCATGCACGGCATACAGTGACCAGAAGGGCTCTAGAGCGCCACCTGCAGCCAGCAGGATTCTGTCGCCACCAGGATGTATGGCCACAAAGTCAGTGATATCATAGACACCTCCATTGTAAGTGACCCATATGCCCTTTTCCAGGGAGCAATGTTTCATAACTTCTTCCTGGGTGTAGACAGGCAGGGTAACTGTCTGAGGCCCTGAAGCAGATGCTTGCTCAGACTAGTGTGTGAAATCAAAAGACATGATTCAGTGAAAAAAGAAACACAAGTGTTTATATATTATTAAGAAGGAAATACCATGCCCAGATAATGAAGCCATGGATGGGAGAACTAGGACTTTTACATACGGTAGTGAAAAAAGAACAACAAAGCAAGAGTACTCTGTGGATAAATAATAATTAGTTAATAACTACACTGGGGCACCAGATGACGACACATACTGTAGTACTGGTTGTCCCTGTTTTTCTTTGCTTTTGATATTTAACTTGAAGGCATTTTCAAATGCCTGCCAACCTGTTATGCACTCGTCAACATCTTGTGCGTTTTTACTAACTTACAACCTAGTATAAACGCCTTACTAACTCAAAAGACATTGTTGACAGACTAATTGAAAGGCTTAGCCTTGTAACCTGCTCATATCTTTCCCACCACTCCTTTTAGAAGAATAAAAAATAAAAGACAGAACAGCTCTAGTACTTATGAACACGGCTTTTGGATATATTTTAATAGAGTAGAAGTTACATAATCTATATGTTATCTGGGGGGCGGGGGGGGATCTCTTTTTTGGGGGTTCTTGACATTGCCTTCACTGTTTAAATGAAATACATTTAGTTAAATTACCTTCGCCTGATGGAGACCGTATGCTACCACAGCTCCACTACCGGCCACCAGGCTCGTCAGGACATATCTGAGCCTTGACTGCCAAGAGCTGTAGTAGCCCTGCCCTTGGTGGTTGCTCCTGCTCTTCCAGCGGTAAGAGAGAAGTCCCGAACACACAGATGCCAGAGGAATGTTGTTCTTCAGCTTCGGGGCGCTATGAAGAAATGCCAAGGTTGGGATTTACTTTATGCCATGACTACCACTGATGATAGCAGCAAAGGCCCCGTGTATAACGGATGCCTATGGGAAGTTACATTTTCCCTGTCCTAAAGCATACTGTTTACGGTCCAAGAGAAAATACTTCAGCGTGGAATAAGTTGTTTGAGAACAAAGATGAATTCAATAACATCAAATAGTAAATCTGACTATATGTCTCATGCCAAGACCGGGGTCATTAAAGCATTCAAGAATGCTAAATGGTGAGCCTCAGTAACTGAGTAACATAGCAACACTTTAGAAAAACAATTATGCGATGACCTGAGACATAAAACCTTTTTTTTTTTTTTTACAGGGTTACAACATAATTGCTGACTGACATACCTTTGAGCACTGGGACTGAAAACACATGCAAGGCCCTGGCAATATCTGAGACGCTGCATGGCATTAGTGACCTGTAAAAATGACAAACGGAGAGAAGGAAAGAACAATCACTAACCACACTGAGCTTTGGTTTGGTTTAACCATATTTACAACAAGCAATTAGGTACAGTAGTGATTACAGAATGTGGACATTTGAGAGGACTTTGATTCTGTTTGTCATTTAATTCTGTAATTGGTTCACTCAACCACACACTGCAGTACACAATTGGATTATATAAGCGCCAAGGACCTGTCCAGATGGTTTATATTTGAAATTGTTACTCATCATGAAAGAATAAATTACTCACATAGGCTGTTCCGGAGGAAGGGAAAAAGCACACACACTTGGGAACAAATATTTGAAAATGGTGCAGTAAATGTCATATTAGAAAAGAACTGGTTATTAATTGAACCCATATAAATTACATTCAAAAAGAGCTGTCAGATGAAACCCCACATGACTTGGTAAGGCACAAAAGCTTGCCTTATCATTGCCAATATATGTACAGATCTGTCACCCAGTGTAACCCTCCCAAATAGTTTATTTTTCTCTTAAGAGCCAATCCTGGCTAGCTAGCTACATCATCTTAACACACGTCTCTGTGGCTGGAAAGAAAGGGGGGGACGGGGGGTTCATTGAAAAAATAAAAAAGTAGACTCATTTGTCATTGCAGTCGTTATATTTTATTTCATTTTACGGTACCCAAACGCAGTAGACAGTTTTCTCGAACATGACATATCCTAAGTATCCTACATGTCCAAAGACCACCTCAGTTAACTGTACTTTTAGCTAATGTACAAAGCCATACGATTTTACCCATTTCAACAGTTAGTTCCACGTGCAAACGCTGAAACCGAGCTTTGGTGCTTTGGAAAGTGAGGCAAACAGTTTAAGCAACGAATAAATGGAATTGCTATCACAAACCGGTTTGTCAGGATACTATTTTAAAAGGAAATACCATCTTCTTATTAAGCAATTAAACCGGCAGTCCAAGGCATCAGTCAGTTCCACATGCATAAACTGGCCACATCGATCCACTCGCTTAACACTGTATGGTAGCCATCACACACAAGAATGGTTTACAACATACCTAGTGAAAGTCTGTAGTTTGTGAAGAACGAGAAGTGTGTGAATATCGAGGGAAGGACCCACCATGCTAAACTTGGAACAGCTAGCACCGAAGCCCCAACAAATAACACAGCAACGAAGAATAAAGAGTTTTCGCCTCCATCAATTAAAAGAAACGTAAAAGTAGGCTACATGCCTGAATAACGTTACGCAACACAAAACATTATTTAAAGCTTGACGGAGCGCGGTTGAGCTAACCTAATTTCTAGCCATCAACATTTACCGCACTTACTAATCTAACTTTAACTGAGAGCCGAAATAGCAAAAAAAACAAAACAAATAGCTGCAATTCACGTTGATATACCTCTAAGAGTTAGGCAATAACCTTACTCACTTGCACTGTAAGCGATGTCCTAATCTATTCGATTTCACTTGTCCTCTCTCTCCACCGCCTCGCTGCGTCTGCTTGATACGGTGCACGACAAGCAAATATCTGGTACACCAACCAGCCTTGGAAGCTCTTTCGGGGAGTAGGACTCTGACGTCAACATGTTGAAAAAAAATACGCTATTTACACAACACAACTGTTAGCCTGCGCTTATGTACTCGGCATTTTATGTCACTTCATTGTATGAAGCGACGCGTAGCCCGCTAAGTGCTTTATTGCTAATTCGGTATTTGTTTTGGGGGCAGCGTCTCACACGTCAGAATTGCTTCATCATTAAGGAAATGCGTTAAACAGGTTCATGAATGTGAGATTTTTTAAAATCATAAATATACAACTATACATTTTTAAGTGGTAATTCTCAACCCTGCCTTGCTCGTCTGGTTATATGATTAACTGAAGACTGTATACCTGATTAAACACATGGAAACCAGTATGTTCATGAAGGCTCACCCTTCCTCATACTGTTTCAAATAAACAGACTGAAGCAACTAACTACGCCTATTTTGTCACGGAACTTAACATGGAAAAAATATTAGCAAGAAACACATTAAAAAGTAACCCATATTGGGTTAAAATTATCCAGAACATTTTATGGTTCAGCAAGACTTAAACACTTAATACTATATGCTTTAAAGGAAGAAAAAATGTTTCCCATACCCATGGTCAAAACAAACTAATTAAAAAACCTCCATACCCTTAGTTTCAGATGCAAAAATAAGGACTTGTAACACTGAGTTCTTGTCAGATGCGTGGCAAAACGTCTTGAATATTATATTCCAGTCACCTTGATTTACTAAGCCAGTATACAACTCTGTCAAAGTTATAGCTGGCCACTGAGCAGTCTATAACGTTTTACGATCCTGCCTGTAGAAGTGGCCTAACCTTGAAACATGGTTCGTTCACTCAAGACATTTTCAGTGTTTACGGTGTATACAAGGCATTCAGCCATTTTATCTTGACCGGTATAATACAGTTCAAAAGTTTGAGTACATCTGTTTAAACCACATTTTCCCCTTATTTAACTGTATAAACTTTATAATTGCGTTGGCAGCTTTGACTTTAAATATGAGCATATGATTAAGTAAATTGTTTTAAAAAGTTATTTAACTGAAAATAGAAATCCCGGAAATTTTTAGACAGTTCTTTGACACTCCTGTGCTAAACTGTTTAGTATAGCACAAGTTACAATTTCTTTTTAATTATTTACAAAGAATAAAACCTTGCCAATTATGAACAAAGCAGTTTTCAGAGAGTATGTGCTCTCAAACATCTGACTGGTACTTCAGCTATTTCATTAAAGTGTTTTCTCATGGTTAACCCCTACCTGGGGCAGGGACTGTACACCTAAATAATCCAAATGCAGCTCTATACACATGACGGCATTTTGGCTAGAAGTATTCTGCACTTGTTAAGAACATTTGTTATTCCAAAAAGAAAGAAAGCAAAAAAGTTCTCATCCATATTCCATGGCTTCACTATGCGTCACATATAGGCTCTGCAATATGACGGTGCATTTCCTGGTATAGCTTCACTTTTACTGTAACGTGAACTTAAGCACTGCTGTACCTTTTTAAAGCAGCCCATTCAAATAGAAGTTTGATTACTGTATATGAACCCTACCATGTGGAACCGGATAAAATCCTTTACTTAGTGCTCATGGGCCCTTTTTCAGTCCTTGTTATAACTGAACTCTTTGTGTCTCATTTATCTACATAACAATCGACGCACTTCTGCTTAAAGATGCAGGACATGGCACTGAGCTTACAGCCCAGTTAATGACCCCGAGTCATTCTGCTCTCTGCCTCGTCAGGCATTTAGCTCTGTGCGCCTGCATTCAGATGAAGAGGTGCAGTTCTGCGAATCACTGCTGGTTCATCTTGGCCGTTTCTGCTTTGATAAGAGAGATCAGCTCCTGGTTGATGAGGAACACGAAACGAAGACCTGCAATCTGGACAAATGGGAGAGACATGCTCAGTATTCTGTTCTCCGGAGGAAGTGCCAAGCAGGTTATTTAACACATTTTCACTATAAAAATTGTTTTTGAAGATTACCCTTCGATATTTTGATTCTTATTCTGCATAGTTGTTTTACAAAGTCTTATACTGCATAGTTATTTTACAGTAGTTGCCATGGTAAACACAATTCTTTAGTTACCTCCATCACAGAGTTGTTGTTAAGCTTCCATTTGTTACCAGAGAGAACGGGTCTGCCATCAATGTAGATCGGTCTTCGGCCCTCATTTGCAATAAAGAAATCACCATTGTTTTTCAGTTTGATGATCCCTACAGACAAAAGAACAGACAAAACCAAAAATGACCAACAATGATCTAAAAACACTATAATCTGTGTCTGCATTAAATCAGCTGATCTGAACTGTAGCAAACAAAGTCAAAGATCTAAATAATATATGCTTTATGAGTACAAAGAAATAATAAGGTGATGTTCAGCAGAAAACATTTATTTTAATATATACCCTGCTGTCTGGAAATTTTCCATGCGGGTCCCTCTAAAGAAAGATCCACATCTATCTGTTTGTCCTTGGTGGCCCGGCCAAGTGTGATCTATGAGAGTACAGAGCATTCATGGTTACAGAATCAATTTGAAAAAATAAAATAAATCTTTACACCTTTATTTAGAGGGAAAATCTCAAAGATAAAATAAAAAAGATGGAAGAATAAAAGCAAAACAACCAAAATCAGTAAAAGTTAAAACACAAAAACTATACTGACATAAATTAAATGCTTGTTAAACAAAAAAAAATAATATTTGATAAAGAAATATGTATATATTTTACAATTTCTTGAACAACAACAAGGAACAACCCTCCTCCCATCTGGCAGGTGCTACAGGAGCATCCGCTCCCACACCATCAGAGTTTTCTTCATGAGGCTGCGACCCTGATGAATGCTGCAGACACTTTAACTTACATTGCACTCCCTCCATCTGCTCCCTTGCTCCCTCTGCACTGTAAATGCACCTTATTTATACATGCTAGCCCATCACTCATTACATAGCACTGTTCTTTACTTACTCCACCACAGACTGTTATTTTTCTGCTCTGTATATACTCGCACTGCTCTATAGTTCAAACCTTCATCTGATTGCTGCTCCTAGCATATGCTCATGGTTTTCTCCAATAACCTTCTCATTAATGTGTGTGTGTATGAATGTATGTATATATCTAGATGTATATTGATATGCTTATATTCTTGTGTATATATTACTTACTACTGCACCATCGTCCATGGTTGCTTCGGCACTTTATGTAAATAATACTCTATATTGCACTTCTGGTTAGATGCTAACTGCATTTCATTGACTCTGTACCTGTACATGCACAATGGCAATAAAGTTGAATCTTATCTAATCTAAATTACTAACACAAATGTATCACATAAAATACTAGTTATTCAGTGAGTAAGTAATAGATGTCCAAGCTTGGTTTTATGGTCGTTACTGCATTAAATGTTCAGATGTCACATCTGCTACAGCATCAGAGGTCATAACAAACTCTCAGAAACACACATTCCTATTCCATTTTGTGTTAACCTCTATTTGCACCACATGACAGTGATTTATCTTTGTTTAACACGGACTAGGTGGAGTTAAACATCCTGGTTCCTCATACAAAGTACAATAAAACAAAACAATAACATAATATTAAAAAAAATAAATAAAAAATTCACTCAAATACCACTACACATTTCTGATTGGAAAAAAAGAGTATATAAATCACCTCTCTAGAAAACCAGAGCATATTACTCACCTCTCTAGACCTCATGAGGTATCGGACCATGCGGCCTCTTAACGCTGCCAATGTCTGGTTATCAAAATCTGGAGAGTTCATGCCTGCAAACAAATCATGAACGCATAAAAGAAAGGTGCACCTAATGCCTTGTGGAACTGTTTTCACTGTACCTTCAGTATGTAAGCAGATCATAAAACCTGTTTTGATATACCTAACTGGTTTCAGGAAGCCCAACCAGGGTGCTATGACAATGACCTGTGATGTTGTCCAGTAGGACCTCAGTAAGCCCAACCTGGGCGTTATGACAATGACATGATGTTGTCCAGTAGGACCTCAGCAAGACCAACCAGGGCACTATGACAATGACCTGTGATGTTGTCCAGTAGGACCTCAGCAAGCCCAACCTGGGTGCTATGACGCTCACCTGTGATGCTGTCCACTAGGACCTGCCAGCGAGGAAGTTCCTGTTCCAGCTGTCTGATCTCTCTTTTCTGATGTCTGTCTGCAACCATCAATTCTACAAGAAGAAAGTTAAGGAGAGTCGATGGTGGTGAGATTAACAAGAGATGCAGAACAAATAGACAAATTAAAGAAGATGCGGTCACTTTTGCAACAGTGCCATAGGAAACAAACCAAGAAAATGACAGCCCAACTCACCATGTTCCAGGACCTCATCTCTGCTGTCCCTAAACCATACAGTTTAGTCAGTAAGTATAGCAGACATGCCAGTCACAAAACACTAAACATTCTGTCCACATTGTATCCACAAGAATACAGACCCCAGTTCCTTGTACATTCTGAGCAACTAATAAAATACAACTAAGCACAAAACGTGTTTAGGTGCAGTGCAAATTCCAATGTTGTAAATGATTTTATCATTATTATTATTGAATCATTACTGAATTCAGTTATTACTAAATTATTATTGAATTATTACTGAATTGAGTTATTACTTTAGCTTGGCATCATCGACCATCTGTTCTGCATCCGAGAAGTTAAGAACCTGGTCTGCTTTGGGGAGTGGTTGGACTGGAAAAGAAATAATTATGTGCACAATTAATTTTAACATCACAGAATTTACTAAACATGTTTAACTAAGATTTTTTTAATAATCAATTTAGTTGGTTAGTTTTAGAGCACAGAAACACCGGCTCACCGCTTTGATCATCTAGTAAGTAGTACTGTTTAAGCAGTTGCCAGTGCACCAGCAAGTTCTTAGCCGTGCGAGACGGGTAGAAGACACTGGGATGGTTGCTGAGCAAGTCCTGGAACACCTCTAGCTTTGGTTGACTGCTCTACTCAGAGTGGTTCACAAACAGAAAAAACTTAAGTGCTTAATGACCTCAATACTGACCACAAACAAACACAAAATGTGTGCCATGAGTGAAATGTAGGGAAAAACAAAGCAACAGGAAAGGATCAAGAAGATCTGTGAATTGCTGTGTGAAGGTGCATTTAAACATCTGATAGACAGTTTGTACTCATGGTGATTGCAGATATTGTGAAAGATCAAAAAAAATTGCTGACTCACTGAGCTAATCTTAGCTAGCAGGGCCTCTTCTGCTTGACTAAATAGAGCTTTACTCTGTATCGCTGCGATAGCCTCTGGGTGGAGTTGTCTCATGGCTTGCCACGCCAGCCTTTGGATGAGAAAACAGCATTACAAAAAACCATGCCAGTCATGAAATGCGCTCACCACGGTTGAAACAAAGCATGTTGAGGATCTCTACACTGAGAGAAGCTTTCTAACTTTTTTTTTTTTTATTTCATGGTCACTGAGCAAAATTTCAACTGATCATTCAAACCAAAAAAATACCATTTAATGTAGTAAAGAGAATCATGACTGCGAGACACTAAGAGCCAAAGTCAACTGATTTGGAGCTAAAATTCTTTGTTTGCAAAAGGAAGTTAAACAGTACCGTGTGTAGCAAGCGGATATTTTACATAAAAAGAAAATCCACTAGCAAACTGCTGATAAAACCACTTACTTTGATATGACAGGGTCATAGAGCAGAGCATACCACCGTTCCTGAATCTCCCTGAGCGTGAAGCGGCAGCTGAACTTCACTCCCAAGTGAACAGCCGTGAGATCAGTCGTCTGAATGCAATAACACAAGCTATGTAAATATGTGGTTTGCAATAACCACAACAGTATTCATTAAGCAATTATGAAATGTGAACAGTTACAAAACAAAACCAAATATCAGAAAACATTCATTGCTTAAAAAGATTTTAGCGCTAAATACTCATTAAGCACTTTTCTATAAATTTGTACTGGCAGTATAAACTAATAAGATAATAATGAAAATATAATGCCTTGTTGGCTGACAAAAAGTGGTACTGAGTGGTTATAACCTGTAGCACTGCATTAATTAAGAGCAGATCATCAGTAGGTTTCCAGCGTCCAAGATCTTTGGTGATCTGCAAAGGCTGTTTGCTTTTTTTTACTCTCTTGGTAATCGGGGAGGGTGCGATTACCATGGTGAGCGGTGGAGTTAAGGAGGTGCTGGATTTTGAAACCTGGAACACAAAGAATAAAAAACATGAACGCATGCATTTTTAATAGTAATCTGTTTACAAATACCCATAGTAAAAAAAAAAAAGGAATATTAGGCTCCATCAATACAGCAATGCAGTGACAATATACACAGTAAAAACAATATACTGTATATTGGGAACCCTTAGTTCTATTTATGAAACTTAGTATATAACACTGTATATGTTATGTACTCTTTAGATCTATTAAGGGATTTCATTGGAAACAATGTGATTTATATTTATTACCTTCTTCTTTTCATTGGATGATGGCTCAGTGCCAGTACATCGAACTGGCTCGATTAGCGGAGGACCCTTTACTCTGCTCGATGATTTAGCCAGGCTGCTCTCAACAAGTTCATCGTCAAATTTCTTTCTCTTAATTGACCTATGAAAACAGAAATGTGATTGAAACTGTTCCACTGTGGCAAGAATTAAACAAATAAAAAAAAAAAAAATCTCTGCTTGACATCTGCTTTAAAACACATGACTAAACTTCAGTTAATGTAAACTCTCACTGGTTTATGTCAATAAAACAGATTACTCCAAAAATCTTTTAATAACCACCCAAAAGTTATAAAAAGATAAAAGAGATATAAAAAAAAGAGATAACAGAGAGCCACTGGAAATATGGAACTTGTAACATGCAGATAAGACGCCTTTAATCGTGTAAATGAGTCCATAAAACTGATTTGAATAAAAGCCGTATTTGCAGCTCACTGGTATAGCTAGAGGGTAGGTGTAGCTAATGATCTGGCAACTCAACATATATGGTACTCCCCAAGAATATAGTTCAAAGAGGTTCACACCTGGAAGAACTTCTCCTCTTAGGAACCAAACCACCACCGCTGAAGGCCTGAGCTGCTGTTCTTTTCACGTCCTTCACACCTGTTGTTTCCTCATCTTCAGACCTGTTCTGTGTCGTCATACTTCCAACAGTTGACCCTCCAACCACTGCAGAGCCAACATCTACCTTAATATCTGTACACAGACGAAGTAGCTCGTCAACTGCAGTTAGTGAGTAGTCATGTCTATAAAACCTTTTTAGTCACACTCAATCACACAGTGGACATGGGCAGTAACAAAATGACAAAGTGGAAAAACGCTCCATTTTCTGTGGCTAATTTTAGAATTCTAATTTTAATCAATGAAACTATATTTTATGAAATGGGGATAATGCATCCCTCATTATTCATGTGACATAACCAAAACAACGTCCTATTGCTCGAATTAGAAAATATATTATTGCAATTTTTAGTATTAAAAGAAAAATTAATCCAGATTTGACATTTGAACTACAATTAATTACACAATAAACCACCCGGAACCCAAACACGGATCAACACTGTAAACACTTCATATATGGGTGTTCATGGTACAGCTAACGCAAATTAGCAAAGCACATTTGTTATTCTCAAAATGCGTCCTTTTACAATGCCGTGAACCTCTCATCTTACCTCTTTCCATGACTTCGTTTGCCGTTGTGTTCTAATGTCAATCAAACATTGCTTCCACCGCGTAGATTTCAGCTAACGTTGATACTGCATCAGCTAGCTACCCTTTCAAGTTTGAAAACACAGGGCAAGGTATCGTTAGCTAATAACAGCTAGCTAGTTAGCCAGGCAGTTTTGCTAAAATAAACAATGTTTAAAATAACCAGTTTATATGAATGCAGCATTCATGGAGCTAGAACCGTCATATGTACGAGCCACTATCGACACATTCAGCTAGTTGGCTAGCTATAATTATCTATGAAAGGCTTTTAAGATATACTGATAAGCTAGCTACTAGCCAGCTAGCTAGGAGAAGCAGCTAACGTTACACTCAACCTTTGTCTGAACAAGAACAAAACACTAACTAGCTAGCTAGCCACTTTAATGAAGCAAGAATTACAACTTCACGACCTTTTACCTTTGTTTGAGTTAATTTTAGATTATCCTGATTTTTGGTTTAAATTAACGTCCACTTTCATTATATGTTCAGAAAAACACTCGAATATTTTTTATAACAAGCTTAGCAACACAGAGCAGACACTCAGTGAAACATATCCGGGTAACGCAGGAAATTGCTAGATGTTTTCGGTTCGTGAAATAACGCCATCTAGTATAAGGATGATTTACTATGAGAGGTCAAAGGTCTGTAAACAGAACACTTCAAAGAACGACAGAAAGGACGAGATTCTTTTCTACACTCACATTATCAAGTCTATATCAGACACAGTAGCTACATCTACTCTTTGTTCTATGAGTAACTTGCAGATAACACTTAAGAGCACACTGGTAAGACAGCATATAACATAGCTAGTCAGCTATTTGGCTACAAGATATGAAGACTTAGGGCACTGTTGTCATCTACTATACTGATAGATACTGTAGAAAAACATTGTTTCTACTATGCAGATATTGAGAAGATAAAACAATTAAATTAGCTTTATTTTTTACAATCAATCAATCAATATATTTTGAAGAATTGTCCTAAATTGCACTTTTCAAAGAGGATAAATAAGTATGGTTGGAGAACTGCCCAGTAGTGTAAGGTTCTGTAACATGTCATGTTCACATATATTCCACATGCATGTAAAATCTGTTTCATGTGCACATATATATCATATGCACATTAATGAACAACTTACATTTAAATTGATTTGAAAGAGGTATGACAAATCAAAAGGGGTTATTTAAAGCATCTTTAAAAACATTGCATAGGCCTATATCCCTCCAAAATGTAGGTTTGCAGTGAGAAAACACAGCCGTGAGGCTTCACTTTAATAGTTTACATGTCTCCATTGTCCAGTGTGGTTGTTTTGTGCATACAACAGTTCCTGGTCAAACTTAACTCTGTATATCCTGCATATCCAGTATATCCTGAGATATGCTGTCTCACTTGCATAAGGAGTGTTAGGATAGGGCATTGCCACTGCAGTAGTAGTGTAGTATCATGGCTGTTTACATTCTACTATTCTACTAGTTCTTCATTCTACTAGTTGTTATTTCTTGTTTTATCCTTGACAACATTTCAAATTTGAATGTATGAATTTTATTATTTTTTAATGTATAGACCGGGGCGATCAAAGAGACGGAAGCAGGAGGCGAGGGTGGCAGAGGCACATCCTTACTTTCCATTTATACGCAAGGATACAAAAACAGTCAACGTAAGCGCCAGAGCGCTAGACAAACGCAAACAGTGCAGCGATACTAACAAGGTAAACACACCAGCTCGTGTGAAGCTCAAAACGTCCGTCAAATGCTCCGGGGAAGTTGCTCCAATGCGCAGCACTGGAGGGGTGAACTTGTGGGGTTTATATGGGAGCAAAACAAAACCAGGAACAGGTGTGCCGCATTAGAAACAGGATGATTGGGACCGTGGGAGTGTTTTGGTGCTGTGACGTGAAGGAGGGTGCGTGTCCTCAGTGCTGCGGGACTGGCCTCCCGTGACAAGACCTATACTGATTCAAAAACATTTACTTAATAGCACAAAGTCTTGATATTTTATGCTTCAACAGTTCAAGACTATGCTACATAGAAAACTAACCTACTTTAGCAGTCCTTGCTCATTGTGTGTTCATGCTACGGTACTCCATTGTACCCTCGAGCAGAAGCAGCTGTGCTATAACTGATTTCACAGGCTTCTAGTAGTGTCTATCTCTACCTGTCTATCTCTACCTGGACCTGTGGGGGAAAAAAAACAATACAAAGCTGATCCTAGCTGGACTGATAATTAGTTTTCAATAATGAAACATTTAGTTAGCTTGCATTTAGCTTGCCACAAACCCTGAAAGAAAGCAGACATACACTATAACATGTCACCATTGTGGAGTGTATTGAGTGCAGACATAGTCAGTATTTAGTTCATGCCATATAGAAGCGGAAAAAGCAATTAATTAGAAGACTGTCTCATACCATATACAGTGGAAAGGTTTTTAACAATCATAGACATGAATCAGAATTATCGTCAGAAGGACTATTATCCCAGTTTAATTGATTGCTGTTGGACTTATAACTAAGGCAGTATATAATTTAGTTAGCCAGCTATTACGACTGTATATAACTTAGTTAACCAGCAATTAAGACAGTATATAACTTAGTTAGTCAGCTATTAAGCTACAAGGCAAAGTCCTGTCAGATGTTAATAGCTGGTACAAAGCATCAGGGGTGCGGCATAGTGAAGTATGCCAGAACAGAGATGTGGGAACCTTATTTTTGCCTCTAGGAGAGTTTGAAAGGGAATAGAGACTAAAGAGAGGCTCCACCCTTTCTCAAGCTCTTTTGTGTAATTATGCTTTTAATTCTAAACAGGATAAGCTGTCAAATATCCAGTGTTTCACATAGGGTCCACTCACTTAGACACAAAAACCTCACAAGCACACACTGCATTAACGTCTTTATTTTTATCCACTGTGCTGTTCCCACACAGCCATTCCCTTCTGAACCCATAAATCTTTAATGGCTTTCCCAGTCCGGTAATGTCTACTCGGAGCCGACGCTTCCATATGAATTTTCCCTGCTATGCCACCAAGCAACACCACACAGATCCATACTAGCCTTCTTAGTGATTATGGCCTAAACCAGCCCCACAGCCATACTATATTAAAGTAATATGTGTGTGAAAATCGCACCCATGAAGGAAATGTGAGGACAAGAGAGAGAAGGTCACACCATGAGATTACTTTCCTAGATTACATTTTTTCAATCACCTTCCAAAACCCTGTATTTCTTAAAATATCATTATTTAAATATATTTCTAATTTGAAAGGTATCCCATGATGTTGTAAATCAAAAGTCAGAGCATTGTTTTAAAAGAAAGAAATCAGCGATTGAAGGGTATTTCATATACAGATTACATTTTCATTTAATGGTACATGGAAATAGTTTATTTTCATCCCTGGGCTTGCTAGCCTTGGCCTTCAACACTCAAATGGTCCATCATGGTCCCTGCAAATGCATCAGTGTTGGAGATTCCTACTTCAAGATGTATTCAGTTCACACAGAAGGTTTTCAGACATGTTGTTTTTGTCTTATTCATCTGTAGAGGCAAACTGAGCCTCAAACACACACACACACACACACACACACACACACACACACACACACACACACACACACACACAGATACCAAATCATCAAGGCCAAGGGTACAGAGAGAACAGTAGCTTCATACAGCTCCAGTAAGTCAAAGTAAATAAGTCCTTTTAACATCACCATCTCAGGGGAGAATTGGTAAATTTCTGTTCGTACTCCTGACAGCTTGTTAGCAAAGAAAAGTTGTATATGTGGGCAGGCACCACAGTTGATATTGGAATACTGGGCCTCTAAACATAAATCCAGCTTTGATGGTGTAGAGCTAGGTGCCTCTATGTACCACACTCCCAAGGGCTCCAAATTGCCCACCTCTCCACCAATGAGATGTTTTTTTAGATAACCATTAGCTAATGTATTCTCAAGCACATACACATACACTCTGTCTGAAGTCCTGTTTCTCTGGAAACCCTGTGTACCACACAGAGCTTTTTACTACTTGTATATTACTACCTTTAAAAGCCCCATTTTTCCAATGAAGCATGACAGTTTCTGCAGGACCAGTCACAGCAGTGACAGGTTGTCTGTTACAGGACTTTCATTTGGCCTCTTCTTATTTCCCAGCAGATGACTTCATGTTGAATGTTTTCTCATATAAAAGCAAGAATTTATATATTTTATAAAATAACTGCCTTTTAAAAAATAAATGTTGTGTCAGCATTAGAAGGCCTTCCTTGAAGACAAGCATCTGTGACGGAACAGCGCTGAGCACTAAAAGAAGAGAGGCGAATTCTGAGTTTTCAAGGCTTTGTCAATTTATTTATAATACAAAGATCTGTGATTTTTGTAATGAACGTATTCCAGCATGAAAAGGCAATGACTTGGCCTTTAAGTCATGGCCTTTAAGTCAGGTTAATGTTGTCATTTCAGTTGTATATATATATATATATGATCTGTTTTTTAATATATGATCAATGGCAGTGAACAGCTCACTGAGCTTTCTGTAGATGTCCAAAATACCCATAATATCCCACTTATGGACACTTGTGTGTCCATGAATTCTGTTCTCCTCTCTGTTACACCACTTTTCCTCCCCAATAAAGGCAAGTAAGTTTAAATAACAGAAGTAAAAGGGTGACAGTAGATTTACTGGACTGAGTAGAATTTTTATTTGCTTCTACTTAAATACCACAGAATGCTGTTAATATGAGTGAGATGTGCAAATAGTATGAACAGTTTAATCCCTGGCAGATCAATAATGTCCCTCAGTGCTGTGGAAAGACAGAGATGATCTCATGCACATTGCAAATACAGTCTGGAGAAATTGGTGATGAGAGATCAGTTGTATTCTAAGTGTTCCATGCTTTGTTTCAGGCAAAGACAGAACAAGAGAACAGATGTATTACATAAAATATTGAAAAACTCCAAAGGCACTCCAAAGGTAACAAAAAAGAGCTGACAAATCTAAAAACGTCTCTAGGCTCCAAGATAACAGAACTGACACACATACAAATGGATTAATAATACCACATCTCCTTACTCCAAGATAACAGAACTGACACGCATACAAATGGATTAGTAATACCACATCTCCTTATACCAAGATTACAGGACTGACACGCATAAAAATGGATTAGTAATACCACATTTCCTTATAACAAGATAACAGAACTGACAGTCACACACACAGTATATAGCAAAGTCAGGAAAACTGTCATTATGGCAGACAGCAGACATTAGAAAGGAGGGACAGATGTGAGCAACAATGCTCTTTTTTGCACAGATGTTCTGAGGAGCTGTTTCTCTAACCTGAGCATAGGCCGTATATACAGTCTATGGTTTGGAGGTCCATGTAGCTATAATATTTTGGATACACCTCTATCCTAACAAGAGTAGGAACACCCTACCTCTAGACATGAACACGTATGAACAAAATGGAGTTGCTAAGTGGTAGGGGCAAGGGGTTAAATGGGATTGGGCCATAGTTTCTTTAAAACTAGTTTAAGCAGCAATATTATTATGCTTCTTGACCTTAACATTGCCTTCTATCAACTTGACTGTAAAACAGTTACCTGTTGAACTAGCAGCTTATGTCACAAGCTAGAAAGAAGCTAACGCCCATGTTAGCTTATTTCATATCATAAGCTAATGTGGACATTAAATAATTTTAAGATAACATTAGCTCGTCTTAGAAAGAAGCTAAAGTCTGTATTTGCTTGAGATATGAAAAAAGCCAACATCTTCACATATCTGAGTATCTGGCCCTGTCTATCTCTGTGTCCCATACCTGTCAAAAAGTAATACAAGTGTGGATGATATAGCAATTTTGGTGTAATTTTTACAATTATTTATGCAGCCATATCTTTGATTTGGAGAATATATAGGCTCCAGGTATCTGCAGAGAAAACTCTAGGATTCTCAAAGAAACATTGCTGTCTTCGAGGGAGTCTCTGCACCTTCAGTAGTTGTCCAGTTAACAAGTTCCCTTTTAATCTGCCAACCAAAGTGAAATTCTTTGTCACAAGTCAGGTGACAGCTGTAACCAAGAACAAAGTGAAAAGGCACAAAGGATTCTTGGTTAGACACAGGAAAATCTGCAAAAAAAAAAAAAAAAATCCCACTACTCAAAACTGTCAGAAAAGAATTTTTATTCTTTGCAGCAGGGAGCTGACAAGAAGTAGGCACATACATTTTGTTTTTGAGGCACAAGCCATGGCAAAGGGGCCCCTGATGATGTTGGAGGGTCCTTGAAAAGAATGGCAGACAAGCTTGTGAGAAATTGCAGTGCCAGTGATAATTTAGATGCCCTGAGTTTGACAGGGTTATCCAAGTTATTTTTATGGAGAAAGCAACTGACAAGATGCCAGGCCAATGTTTGATTTGTGCTAGATCCAGCAAGAACAAGATGTGGTACCTTTAATATTTGCAGCACCCACATTCTGGATCTTGTTTATGTGGATCCAGCATTTCTGCGGTATTTCTGTTCATTTACTTGGTAAATAAAATATAATAAACATGAACAATATTAATAAATGGCATTGTATTAAATGATACTTGTTTTTGCATGATAATCCAACCAGGTCATTTTATATGGTTACCGCAACAAAATCAAATGAAGACCCATGAACTGGCAATATTAACCCAACATTAGTTGAGTTATATCTGCTTTACACAAAATAATAAAACATTATGATTGTGCATGTCTTGTCAGTTAGAAATGGAAAATTATGCATATATAAGACATTATTGGAATATAGTTTATTCTTGCAGTGTTGATGGGATTTTTTTTTTATTATGTGGCGTGCTCAGTTTTATGTAAGTATTTACAAGACATCTGAGGCAGGAAAATACAGAAAGTATGGAACAAGTTTGTAAAATTAAAAAAAAACATTTCACATGGAGCAATTTCAGCGCTGAAACTTTAGACACAATGCACCTTCTTGTACAAGTGTGAATGCACAAGACTCTTTATACGAGTGTAAATACACAAGGCTCCTTATACACATGTGAATACACAAGACTCCTTATACATGTGTGAATACACAAGACTCCTTATACGAGTGTGAATACACAAGACTCCTTATACGAGTGTGAATACACAAGACTCCTTATACGAGTGTGAATACACAAGACAAGTGTGAGGGGCATTAGAGAAGAGTTATTGTTAGAGAAGAACACAAAGGGCATTAGATAAAATGAAAGCAGATAGAATTAAGAATTTGGAAGAGGAGATTTGGTGGTTTGAGACAGAGCAAAACAAGAACAGAAAAAAGAGATAGAAAAGAACAGAAAAAAAACTCCAAAAGGATATTTGTGTACTTCTTCAGAGAGAGAGAAACTTTTGAAGCACATACACATACACATACACACCCACACAAATACACACCCACATGCAAACATGCCTTTTCAAAGCTATTTGTATTAGCAAATCCACACAGCCGAGTGACTGGTGTCGTGGTACAAATCTGCATCGGATTCAGCAAGATGACACGTCCCCACTTGTTTGATGGCTTCTGTCTCCGTTTCAGTTTGCTTGTCAAAGAAGTTGAGCTCCTGGGGAGAAATCCTGACTTTCTTTCTTATACAAGCATAATCCCACTCTCATTTTGATGAACCACTGCCCTTATAGCAGAAAGCTGTGGAAAAAAAAAACATGAGAGTATTTTAGAACTGTGATTTATTCATCTACAGAATTTGTGGAAAATATTAAATAAACCTTTTTTCGCATTTACTTATATTTCGTCATTCACTACAGTGGTAAACATTAAGTAAAAACAGAACTGGTTTCTTACCAATGTCATACATGCTTTCTACATCAAGGTGGACAAGGTATTTGGGTCAAAAGCCACAATTTGATCAGTAGGGTTTTGACTGCATTTAATAACCCTAATAATACCTCTGCTCAAAAACTTAATTAATACAGTAAGAATATATAATATGAATACAGAATACATACATTTAACCCTAACAATACATCTGGTTATAACTCAAGTATTACAGTAAGATTACATAACAAGAATACATAATACAAATGCATAATGAGAATACATCATACAAATACATAATATGAATACATAATACAAATGCATAATATGAATACATAATAAGAATGCATAATACGAATACACAATAAGTGTACATAATATGAATACATCATACATATATGTCTAAAAATAAGTGCAGTTATAGGGGTACATAACAATATTTTTTAAAGTAAAGGTCATGCTATGTCATTTAGCTCAATTTAAATATTACAATTTCCTTTTTTTCAGTGTCTTGTGTTTATATAGAAACTAAAGCCCTACTGTGCTGGTTTAACTCTATCATGTGTTAACTGTAAATTAAAAACCGACTCAACACGGCCTTGACAGTAAACAAGTGAAAAGACTCAACACGGCCTTGAGGAACTAAGTGTTGCATCCACTGTAGCAATCAAATCAGGAGTATAAATCCAGTGGGGTGATGCACGGACCCAAAACAGAGGGCAAAACCCACAATATGCATAGAGCAACTAACCAGACCAAAAAAAAACTAGAGTGGGTAATGTACACAGGGATTGATCAGACATTAGGAACAGCTGGGACAGGAGGATAACACACGAAAAGGAGATTAATTCTGATTTACAGAGAAGCTGCCCACTGGTGGCCAGAGGTGGTATTGCACAGAGCCAGCATGCCATAAACAATGACTTTTGAAACAAAGCGTTGGGCTGGGTTTGCATTAAAAAAGCATCAAAAGCAAAGATCATCTTTAAATGGCAAAGATCATTTTTTTCTCATTATAGAGTGAGTATTATACAGAACACTCTCTCATTATAGAGTGAGTATTATACAGAACACTCTATCATTTCAGATGATCTTAACACCATGATTTTGATAAACTGGGGCCTGGTCTGTAAAATGTGTTGAGATTTGTTTTTTGTAAATTTGATTAAAATGGGAACCCCAGCTTCAGAACACATTTTTTTTTATTTGAACTCTGCTAGTAAACACTTTAATATAAAAATACACTAAAGAACAATTACATTTGTTCACTTTATCACATCATAAATGAACTAAAAATGCTGTAACGTTCACAACTGTAATTTAAACGTACCTCCTGTTAGTAACAGGATATTAAAACCCATTTATTGAACTATGTAATTACTACTCTGATGTTTGTATTACCTCACCACATCTGAAAAAAAAGAACTAATGCCATGGATAAAGCACCAATAGAAGTTGGTGAATCTCACAGTCCTGGCACGTGGCAACTGGTACTTCTCAGCTTTGAGAAGAAATAAGTGCTTTAGGGGCCTTGAAAGCACTTCCCTGAAGGGCAAACTTCTCCAGGTTCACAGAGTAGATCGGGATGTCAACCATAATGAACTGGTGAAGCAGGTTCCTGAGGTCTGGAACACTAACAGTGAATTTGAATGTCTAAAAGGCACTGTATTGGAGAATTAGATGTTTACAGTCCTCATGGTATTTTGAGAGTGATTACCTCTGTAAAGACCCAATCCAACCTGCCAAGAACTCAAGAGTGGTTGAAAACAACAAAGCTAAGAACCTGTGGGGTGTCCCTGTTAGATCCCAGGAATGATAACATCAGTCTCAGTGCAGAAGAGTGGAATTCTAGGAGTGGCAAAATACTGTGCTGCACCTTCAAATTCACCAGCCTTGCAGAAAATTACTTGGGTAGAAGACCCAAGTTTGTTAAACCACCTTAAAAGTCATTAGTTTTATTTGAATTACAAATGACGCTTAAAAAGATTGTTCCAGACAGTGTATTTTGATTGCAAACAACTAAACTCTTGAAGTACATTTTCTAAATTAATTGTTTTTCAGAAGATTAAAAATTAAAATGAATAAAAATTATGCTTCCATTAGTATTTGATAGAACCAGACCTGTCAGATTTACACTTATTTTATTTTATTTTATTTTATTTGGGGTTTTAAGGCACATCCTCATCTAAGCTGTAAGATGTGGGCATAAATGACTCAACGGTGTTCACTCAGATATCATAAATGACCCAACAGTGTTCACTCAGATATCATAAATGGCCCAACGGTGTTCACTCAGATATCATAAACACTTGGATGTTATTTTGTAG
The DNA here is from genome assembly GCA_025802075.1 of Tenebrosternarchus preto. NCBI lineage: Eukaryota > Metazoa > Chordata > Actinopteri > Gymnotiformes > Apteronotidae > Tenebrosternarchus > Tenebrosternarchus preto. Next base: position 7,377,816 of record JAOYMR010000018.1, on the reverse strand, counting down.
CTTTTTCTTATCTTGCTCAGGTTAATAACTTTATCTCTAATATCCTAGAATAATCTTTCTTCTTCATTTTCTTCTACAGCTTTACTTCAGATTCACATTGTGATCAATGGTATATCCCAAAAATGTTTTTTGAATGATATTTGTAAAAATGTATGACATGTATGTCAGTCCACTTTTAGGATATTTGTATTGCATATGTTGTCAAGTTGATAGATATTTTTTACAGTGTTGCAGCATGTTTTCTAAATATGCAGTGCATTGGGATTTTCTAGGGCACTGGGGGCACACACAAAGGGTTTTAATCATGATTCATGAATCTGTTGTAACGCTGTTCAATGTTTGGCTCCATCCATACAGAGGGAGAAGCTGGAGTTACCAGCTACCCCCTGCCAGAGTTACCAGCTACCCCTGCCCCATGCTGGAATAACCAGCTACTCCCTGCTGGAGTTACCAGCTACCCCGTACCGGAGTTACCAGCTACCCCCTGCTAGAGTTGTCATTATACTCCCCCAGTGTGTGGGGGAGACTTACTTGTGGACTAATCAACCTGCTAAATGCAAGTAGTTTCCTTTATTTATTAAATAATACATTTTTCAGTGTCACGGTGTGGAGGCCCCCTACTGGTTACCACCCATAGTGGCAGCAGCCCTCATGTGGACTGTGGTTTATTTGTTAATTATTCACATACTGTTATGTCCAACTACCCCTGAGGGTAGTTATGTTGGTATTATTATTACTTATATTACAACATATTATGTTGGTCTCATTAAACCAGACCTGTGTTCACTTCCTTTGTGTTTTGCTTCACATGTGTCATTCAACAGTTGTTTTGGTAATTATTCAGCAGGGAGTAACCCTCACATAACGTGCAGCTGCCCAGGAGAATGTAATTTAATGCAATACTCATTTGCCTTTGTAAGTCTTCACACAACTGGATTGCGTTGTGACTTGTATACAATGAAGAGCTGAGAACTGAATCTTATGGTACACCTTTAGTAACACACATAGTAGGGGATTGTTAACTGTAAATTAAAAACCGACACAACACGGCCTTGATAGTAAACTCTGAAGGGTGCTCTGCAATCGGTAACGGTAACAGCTTCCCTGCGAGTAGGATGTTCATAATGTCTTACTCGTTGTGTACTTGGGTAGTTGATATACTTTACCATATCCCTCTGGAGAAATTCTGCTCTAGTCATTGCATTCCAGTTGAGCCATGTCTCCCTTTTAGCAGGTCTGCAAGGAGCTGCACAAGTGAATGAACTTGTACGTTTCCAGGTTAGGATTTGTAAGCAGTTTTCTTCAATGATATATCCTAGTAAGTATACCTGCCACTGGTGGAATAAAACACTTGTTTAGTTAGCAGTCCAGGTTGAGTATGGAGAGAACGTACTTGCTAAACATGTTCATTATCAGAGGCCAAATAGATCAAAATGTTATAAGGATGATGATGGTTGATCTACCAGAACTTAAATACTCTTATGAATGTATGAAACCCAAAAGGGGCAGTTGCTAGGCAGTGTAGAAGAACCAAGTATTTGTAAACACTGGAGGTTGCAACGTTTCAGGCATACCAGGTAGAGAGGGATCCATTTGCAGGGTAACAATGTACTCTTTAATGATAGGAGTAGGCAGTAACAGAATCAGGGAACAGAGCAGAGTAACCAGATAAGAAACATTAGCAACCGTAACAAAGGGAACAAGAGAAGACAGGATCCATAAACCATGCAACAAAAACAAGAAAAGCAGACAAAAGGTACAGTGGGGCAAACCAAGGAGACAAAAACCATAACCAGAAGAGTAGGATTAAACCAGGCAGAGAAGTCAGGAATAAACGCTCAGTATGGTAACAAAGGTAGACAATACTTCACAATGAGTGAGTGTATGGGAGATGAGTTAGAACTCTGGGGAGTGAGACCTCTGGTGGTGGGATATGGTGTTGCTGGATCTGACAGAGGTTAATGCAGTCTTTCCTTCATCTCCCTCCCTAACCCTAACGCAGGTATAGGTGCTGCGTAGATCCAGTTTGGTGAAGTACCACACACCTCTTATCTGTTTGAGAACTGAGGGAACAAGAGGCATGAGCCTGGGTACTTCACCACGATGTTCCAAAGTCCTCTGTAATCTGCACATGGACAGAGACCTCTGTCCTTTCTATCCACAAGGGATGACACAGAGCATCTTGAGGGTCATGTGTGACCTTGCACTTGCGTTTATGCCATGTCTTACTCCATGTCCTTGGTCTCCTCTAAGGAAAGTGCATAGACACGACATCGAGGGGACACATGTTTTCAAGAAGCTTGCTGGTGCAGTGAACGATTCTGTGTGGAAACCAATTACAAAGGTCATATTGGCATGGTCCAGCATTGCCTGCTGATAGATTAAATATAGCTCACACTGCACCAAAAACAGATCATAACCCTCAGGGTCTCCATCATATACTTCCGGGATGGTGATGTGATATGAAGAGGCAACTTGGAGGGATGCTGGAGCAGTGTGGCACAGGTGAGGCAGAAGAATGCAGTGATCAATCTGTCCATTCAGGCCTGGATGTTGATCGATCAGTTACTTCTCCTGCTCCAGCTCCAGTGCCTCTGCCAGATCTGGTCCATATGCAGTGTTATTTTCTACTGGCTGCAAATTCTGTGACATCTTGACAAAGGCAGGAGAAATGTGAGGAATTGGAGACAGTAGCAAATTTATTGACAGCAAAAATACAATAAAAGCAAGCCAGCAGGGTGAAAAAAAACCAAAGCAAATAAAAGGAAAAGCACAGATTAGTTTTAGAAACCAGGATGCAGGGCCGGTGGTAGATTATACCAGTATGCAGGGCCGGTGGTAGATTATACCAGGATGCAGGGCCGGTGGTAGATTATACCAGTATGCAGGGCCGGTGGTAGATTATACCAGGATGCAGGGCCGGT
>JAOYMR010000018.1:7349847-7374792 GCA_025802075.1 Tenebrosternarchus preto | reverse complement strand
GGTAGATTATACCAGCATGCAGGACCGGTGGTAGATTATACCAGGATGTAGAGCTAGTTGTAAACTATAGCAGGCTAATGCATGGAGTGAAGGTGCATGTAGGTGTAAATGTCCTGTGAGTAATCAGTGACAGGTGAACACAATGAATGGTAATCAGTATTCAGGGGAAAAGGAGCAGTGATGTGTGTGAGGGTGTGTAGTGATCTGAGGCTGGGAATGGTGCAGGTGTGGGTGTGTACGTTCAGTCTTACTCCTTGTAAGTGAAAATCGAAAACTTCCATCAAGCCTCTGACAGTGACATGAGGTTATTCAGACAGCAGTGATTATTGCAACCCTGTTTTAAGCCCATCCATGAGATTTATTTTAAACTTACAGTGTGGTCAGTTTGCTTCTGCTAGAATTCTTTCACCAGATCATGAATCACTTCACTGGCCACCCGTAAAATTTAGAAATCATTAAAACCAGTTTTAAAAACAGCACGACATAGACGTCCACTCAGACATGCATTCACACGAAACCCCGCCCTTGCTCGCAAGCACCCTGCTACTAACCAGGTGCACCTGTTCCTCGCTTGTTTCTGTCACGTCTCCATAAAAACCCACAGGTCCAGTCCACCAGTGTCGCACATTAATCTACGAAAGGCCAGACACGCTGCTGGACGGACCCGTCTCGCTCTCCCGGCGTTGTTTAAGTTGAAGGCTTTTTGTTTAACTAAGCGTCGCGCTTTTGCGCGCTATAACCTGCTCTCTGTAAAAGTGCTTGTGCGCGGTGCTCGGTTTGTCTGTTTTCTTATGTGCTTGAAATGGACAGTAAAGACTTGCCTATACCACCCTCGCCTCCTGCTCCTTCCTCCTCCGTTACACTCAATAACTATGTAAAAATATATATATTACTAGTGTTATTATTAAGAGCCACTTCTCGCAAATATCCTGCAGACCAAAAGTACCATTTAAAATCGGCAATTTTAAACAAAGATCAGTATTGTTTGACATGAATACTGACACAAACTATAACAATGACAGTGTTTAAAAGAAGAAAACACTCTCTAACATGGGATGGTGTTTGAATGTTAAAACTTATTGGTCACTAAACTCATTCTTAAGTGCATAACAACAAAAATGCGTCATTAGCTTAACATGATGAATTCATTTGTATTACATGTATGTAATGAATGTACCGGAAGGCTGAAGCTCCTTCAGATAACAGGCAGTCTGAATGACGTTTCTATCGATTGATCTAGTCTGTGTAAAGTGTATGGCAGTGTTCTGGTTTTTATTGTGGATTGTGTGCATCACCCTGCTGTGCATAACCTTACCGAACCATTTTCCTCAGTGCATGGGCATGCATTTTTTTCTGTCATAATTGTCTCTGTATAGCATATCAAACCTGCATTGTGTGTATTTTGTAACTATTTAGTTGGGAGGCAACCCTACACCACATGATCCCGAAGCGTAATCTAAGAGCACAGAACAGAATTCAGGACACATTTAAAAATGTTTAACCCAGCTATTTCCTTCCCATATCTGTTATGCTGACCTGCAGTAGGTTGAAGAGAGAGTACTATGGCATGATTCCTCAAAGTACTGATTATTTCAGACTTGTCAAGTCGTATTTATAAATATTATTTAGAACCTGCAGGCCCCTAGTGAAAGCTACTACCATAACATCATAACTGAACATCTATTATACAGATTTATCCTCCCTTTTATCATTTCAGCTTATTATTAGAGAAGAAACTATTTGTCTACTTTAAATTAAAGGGAAAATCCAACAGCTGACAACACTGCTAGAGAAGAAACAATTTCTCTACTTTAGATTACAGGGAAATTCTCACAATGGTTTTTCAAGCTCCAACCCTGTTCTGCTTTTCAGGCTCCTACCCTGTTATGCTGAAACATGTGGACGATTGTCTTCATTCTGTGTCACAGCTGAGCTGAACGTGTTCTCTAAAAATACCCCCAGCCAGGGAACAGTTAGAGGTCTGCTGTCATGCCCAATTCATGTTAGCCATCCACCAGTTCTTCATCAGCATTCGTTTTCTGACTGTGGGAACACTGTTGGTTGGGTATTTTTGGATGGCGGACCACTCTCAGCTCAGCAGTAAAGACTCCCGCAACACCGCTGTTCCTGACACAGTCATACTAGCACAACACCCACGACCATGACATGACCATTGTGGAGTCTCTGGTGTATTGGAGGAGGCATCCAGGCAGGAGTTGTCCTGTGGCAACTGACCGAAGATGGAGGAGATGGAGGAGGTGGAGGCGAGATGACAAATGCAAACAGCATGGCAACTAATTGCTTACTGTCCTTGTAAAAAAGTATATTGCACCTTCAAGATAAACATACCTGTTAAAGTATTGTTAGTGTGTGCAAGATTGGTGTTGCTAATAAAGTCGCTTTTTTCATCTTCATCATGCCTGTACTGGGTTTTATGGCGTAATATTCTTTTCGTTTTTACAGCATAATATCTCGTGATGCATTTTTCCGATAATGAGATACAGGCTCGAACTGTGTATTGTACTGCGTGATGCTGCCAGCAGGGGCCAGCACTTGCAGGCAAAACCCCGCCTTTTTTGCTTACGTGTTTCATGGGAACAATTCACTCAAATGCAAAACATTTCCGTAATAATACTGAATAACACCCAAGCTCGGTGCACTGACGTCCAATCAGACGAATGAATGTTCTGTGTTTATAAAGAATGTAGTTGTTTCATGCCAGATCTTCTGGTTTGCTTCGACAAGTCCAGTCAGAATAAACAGCACTCTACAGGAAGCGCACACACTGAATGACTGCAGGGAAGAATTCAAGGGCACTAATCGAAAGCAGATCAGGAGGACGAAGTTTATATTGAGGTAACAAGCTTCCTTGAACTCATTTGCAATCTTTAAACCTACTTTTTTTAACCGGTTGGCTTGTTGCTCTGCGTAACGAGTTATGACTCTAAAAACGGGTATGAGTACGTCTTAGGTATTATTTAGAGCGAATACTCGATCATTTCGATCGTTAGTTACTGTGATTCTTGCGATTAAAGAACCAGCAGAGGCACGACTGGTTGTTTAACATCACTCATGTCATTCAAAACAAATCGGGTGACTGGCAAATACATTTGAATTATATTTGTATATATCTTAGGCCTTGCATGGGTGTTTTTATCTGAAAGGTCTCAAAATATGGAATTCAGTATCCTTTTTACTTAATGAACATTTGTTTGAGGTTAATTTAATTTAATTCAGGATACTAACTTCAAAAATAAAGAATAATTGTGAAAATTGAGACAGGGAAGGGGGTTAAGATACATACAGTCTCTAATCCTTTACAGTGTCTTTTTTATGTCTCCGTGGTACTGTACCAGGTCTGTATTCTCTATAAGTATAAGAACTTTCCCAGCAGACCTCTTTTGTCTAACCATGTTAACCTTTTTATAGATCATTTGGATTCTTGTCTTCATAGTACATTATTTTTAACTGGGTGATCTAGATTATGTGATATTTTTGTCCCTGATGTTTTAAAGGCCCGACCTCATTATTGAGTTTTCACATCTAATGGTGGGGTTTTTTTTTTATATCAGGCTTCTGAGAGATTTAAATGGCCAAAACCAAACACACAAATAAGTGGAGTAAATGCTATAATTTACATCTTGATTGAAGATTTCCATTATTCTTTATACAGTTTTAATAATTTTAAGGCTTAAAGAAAACAGTCTTTTGCTGAATGTTTACATACTTTTTGAACATTAAAAAGAAAGTAATAATTAGGCAAGAAAATATTTTAATAAACATTCTATATACAACAAAAATAGGATAGAGAAGTTCAAAACACAAATCAGTATGACTGAAAGATTTATGTTCAGTGCTACTGAAATTTCATTTTGGCTGTACATGTCAGTGATCAGTAACTTGCTCAGTATACAAACAAACAAAGGCAAAGAGATATCAGCTTATTACATTTACTTTTCCTACCATTTTTGCGTACCTTGGTGAGTCATGTTTATTTTTCTTGTGTGTTTCACAGTCATGGCACAGTTGTTGCGTCTCCTCTTGACTGTGTCCGAAAAGGCGGCTACTGTGGCCAGAGTGTGCAGGCAGGAGGCTCCACTCTTCGAGCTGCTGGTGCAGGAGAAGACCGGCGCTGACAAAAACAAGAAGTTCGTGCAGGACTTTAAGACGCTTGCCGACGTCGTGATACAAGAAATGATCCGGCATGATGTTTGCGAGCAGGTCCGTGAGCAAACACTTGGATGTATTTGAAACATGGTGGTTCGGGCAGTTCTGTCACATGACTGGCTTCTGTTAACTTCTTTAAAAAAAAAAAAAATGTCATTCTTGTCTAACAGTTCCCAGAGTTGACTGGTTTCATTCATGGAGAGGAATCGAACAAGTTTGAGAACGGGCTCGGTGAGCGTTCTGCACAGTGCTTGAATCGCGCTCCGCGCTCGGCGGTGCACTCGAGCAGCTTTCGAAAAAATGCCGTTTCGCATATTCTATCGTTTCATTTCACGCTTTTTTTTTTTATCTAAGGAGAGAGTGTGACGGTTATGGTGTGCACCAAAGAAGAAGACACGGCTGCCTTGCTGGCCAAGGTTCTGGATGGCAACCAGACAGCTGCAAGCCTCCTCACCAGAGCCATCCACCAAGACCTGCAGCTCAGAGATGAGGCAGCAGAATCCTTGCAGCTCTCCATCACCCCGGCAGATGTGGGCATCTGGATTGATCCGATTGGTACTTAATAATAATAATTATAACATGTTTATGGGGTAATAAACATATTATAATGGGGTAGATGGGTAGTTGTGGATTGGCGATTAAATTAGCATTGTTAATCAGATGTGAGGCAGGTTGTGAAATCTCATCTCATTTTTTTTAATGATGTATAGTGTACGAATACTGTTTTACCATAATAATCTCACTCTAAATGATACATTCCAGGATCTACTAAATGTGCAGTGAATGTTTTTTTTTTGGTGTGTGCGCAGATGCTACCAGCCAATATATTGAGGGTAAAGAAGAGGGGGTGTCAGCTGAAGGATTTTGCCCTTCAGGTCTTCCTTGTGCACTGGTGCTGATTGGGGTGTACCTGCGCGCCACTGGAGAACCAGTAATGGGTGTCATAAATCAACCCTTTAGCCAAAAAGACTCAACAGGCAAGGGGTGAGTTTGCGTTAGCAGCACGGCCTGGTGCTGCGTTGTGGCAGAGTGAATAATCCACTTTCTTTATCGTTCTCAATCACTGAAATGTATTTGAGGTAAATTTTCTGTTAAAGCCCAACTTGATGAACTGGACAAACTAGCTTGCTTAGTACATAATTCTACTTTAGATTATTTATCTAAAAAGGATTTGTACAACTTACAGAGTTGGGGAAGTCTGAAAAGATTGAAGATATCCAAACAGATATGATATAATTTTACTGACTTAGTTTCTCATGTTTCACAGATTTTAGAAGACATGGTACATTTCACTGCATTTATGAAATAACACGTAATTTCACCAGGCTAGCCTATCATGCTAAGCTAATATCATAACTTCATGGCTATGTGGTAATCACTGACATCAGGAATCAGTCTTAGGAACCAGCCCCATGATATTTTAAATTATCTCGATGCTGGAGCCTCAAAACAACTTCCAGAACATACGATGATTGCAATTCCAATAGAATGTTTTTGTCAAAACCAGGACTGTCAACGTTTATTACCCCCATTTCATGGAAATCAGATATTTCACGATAAAAGGGTGATTTCACTGTTTGTGAGGCAATTTTGACTGATTTGTCATGGTTCCTAATGATAATAAATTGGATAAGCCTACGTTAATTTTCAGTGTATGAAATAGATTTATACGTTTTCTCCTGTTTGTAATTTTTTTTTTTTTTTTTGTATTGTACTGCTTTGTCCCAAATATATCGTTCAAGTGATCCACCATACATTAATGTGTTCCCTAACCGACTTGATTTAAAAGTTCTCGTGAATTGTACTCTCTTTTCTTCATGTTAGGTGGAAGGGCAAGAACTTCTGGGGTGTGTCCTATGATGGCATCAACGCTTGCTCCTTCACGCACCCTACGCAGTCTCTTAGTAGAAAGAGTGAGTCCCTGGCCGTGGTCCTCAGCTCCAGCGAGAAGCAAGAAGTCAAGGACGCCCTCGCGCCTCTTTGCAACGGCCGCTTAATGTACGCTTCTGGGGCTGGTTACAAGATCCTGTGCGTCATCCAAGGCCTCGTGGATGTGTACGTGCTCTCCGAGGGGAGCACGTTTAAGTGGGACTCGTGCGCTCCCCACGCCCTGCTCAGGTCCCTCGGAGGAGGGGTCTCTGACCTGGCCCACTGTCTCTCTGCCATTGGTGATGGGAAGAAGGGCCACCTAGCGGAACTGACTTATCATAAGCCCCATGCTGGTAGCCAGGGAGTGGAGAGATGGGCTAACCAAGGTGGACTGGTGGCTTACATGGACTCCACAGTTATTGATAGGGTTGTGGGTGCGCTTGTTGGAAAAATGTGAGTGTTTTTTTTAATTTTTTTTTTTATGATGCAGTTAGATGAGCTCTTGGAATCTTTATCTTAATGATAAGTAAATGAAAAGGTTTCGTTCTTTGTGTATAAATATTCCTTAGGTGGAGTTTGTTGACATGGATCCCAAAGGCATAAACTATTACATGACTTTTACATATATAGATTATTACATGTATGTATAGACTATTACAAAACAAATGCAATGCCAAAAAAGGCTAATTTATACAATAAGTATAAAAAGACTTGCTATTGTGTTATTAAAACAAACGCTATACTTTTAAATAATACCAGGGCAGATGAATCACCTGAAGATGATGAGTAGACTACAACTTCACTCTGCTGTTTTAAGTCCTGATTGTGTCCTTTATTTTCATGCATTTACATTTATTACAAATGCTTGAATTAAGAGGACAAAAAAAGTTTTTTAAAAATGGAATTGTGTATACAATGATATATTTTGTACGTCTTCTACATTTTTTGATGGCATGTGAAAAAACATATCTTCTTAGTGTTCCAATTAAAGGCTTACCGATGTGACACTTAATTTATCTTAAGGTCCAATATATATATATATATATATTTATTTTTTCCCCCTTTTATTTTGTTTTCCCTTGTCTCTTGGCATCAGGTTATCAGTATGGTGTAGGACCATTTTGGTATGCTCTGAATGACAAAATCTTGACAAAAATATGGCGTCAATGCAGTTCTTTTACATGATCATACGTTAGTTAGTGTTTCGTATAGATCAGAACACTGCTGTTGACATGTTTCTTCTCATCTCAGTCAGTTACCGAAAGGGAAGTAACTGGAAAAAAGAGAAAGACTGAAGGTGAAATCTATTCTGTTAATGTGAACATGACACGGACTTCTAGGTCCTCAAGTACAAGACAGTGGGACCAATCTATTAACCCGAATTCTAACCCAGGCTCTTGGTCAAACCACAACCCTTAATCTAACGCTTTTAACCTTAACCCTACTCCCTAACCCAACACTTTTAACCCTGACCCTAGCTGTACTGATATGCTGTAAAGATGACAGATGGAAAAGACAAAAAGATAGCCAGAAATCAGCGTCAACCAGTTTTTAGTTTCTGTTCACTTGTGGTTGAAGTAATTCCTTACTTGTATTAGGCATTGTGCTACAGGACAGATATGACTTGCTCAGGAGGGGAATGAATTGATGGTCCACATTCTGAAGAACAAACCCTTGCTAGAGCTGCCGACTAAAAAGTGAAGGGTTGAAGCAAAGGAAGGAAAGCAGGAGCCTGGGTTAGGGTTAGGGCTTAGGGGTAGGGGTTAGGGTTATCCAAGCCCTAGCTCACCACAATACAGCTTATGGTCTCCTTGTATTCTGAAGGAATAAATGTGTCTCTGTTACAATTACATTGTGTATTAATAAAGTATTATCTTTACTGTTTAATATGTTCTGTCCTCTACATCTTATGCTTCTGCAACAAAAGCAGTGGAGTCTGCAGTTAAGTATTTTAAAAAGTTGTTGCATGTTGTACAAGGAGAGACATCATTACCATTCTAGCCCACACAAGTCCATAGGCGATTACTGTAAAACCCTCTCCAAATGCACCTAACTGCACCCATTTGCTAATGCGTATAGTGGTAGGCTCAGATGCTTGGAACCTGACTCATGCTTAACAACCCTTGTCTTTGCTGTCCAGGAGATCCAGGAGATCCTTCAGGCACCCATCAGCTCGTCTTTCTCTGGATCATTACGTAGTCAATATCATACGGTTAACTAGATGTTTCCATGGAAACCAAACTGCAGTAACTTTTCTTTATACTACAGCTTAACTTAATCCATACATAAAGAGAACACTGTCAGAGAATGGGTTTTTATATATAAATATATATATTTGAGTTCCAGATAAGTGTCTGGTTAAAGTGTTACAATCACCTTACTCAGTCCTCAAAGCTCTAGATAAATGTTCTTTCGCCAGACATGTAGCATCAGAAAACAGTACATTTTTCCTGGAGAGAAGAATGGAGTTGGAACTCAACCACCCTGTGAGCATCAAAACCAATGGCTCAGAAACCACAAAGGTGAGATTATTAATCCTTTTGTAGTAAAGGCTTTATCCTCTTCCAGAAGCCCTTATTTTAGTCATGTAATATATGCAGACATTCACACAATATCTCATCTCGAACAGCTCCATTGATGGCACTCTGCAGTATGTCCTGGAGCACATGGATGACGTGATAAGACTCAAATTTTCAAACCTGCTGCCTCTTCTGGAACTTCTCGATTTAGGCTTCAGCATCTGGCAGGGTCATGGCATAACAACCAAGACAGTCTCTCCTGCCTCCAGTACCCTCTGATCAGATCAGTTGTGTATCTGCACCTCGACTGGGCAACCCATGGTGGCAGAATTTCATGCCAGCCGTACCTTTGGTTTATTGTCATTCCTAGAGGGTGACAGATGGTCGAGCACAACTGTCACTAGTCGCCGCCTGTCAAGACGAACCAAGATGGTACAGGAGAAACAGGGACATAGAAGAGCCAGTGCAGCAAACACGGATCAGTGAACAAAAGAGTTTCATGAGGTCCCAAACTTTTTTTGATTACTGCATAAACCACTAGCCTTGAACTTACAGATTTTGCCTTAGAGAACGACAGCTAGGCCCAGTATGTCTTGCTAATCACACCATGTTTAAATGGGATAACACAACATATTTATAAATCACAATTTATTGAAATCTTACCGGTGTTGCGCAACAAACAACAGGCAGCATTTGCAGGCTTAAAATGGAACAGGTTTAAATAACGCTGCCACACCGTTTAAAACGTAACAGCTTTAAATAACGCTGCCACACCGTTTAAAACGTAATAGCTTTAAATAATGCTGTAAACCACGTTACAGCTCAAGATTCGAGAAAGTCAGCAAATCGGATGTACTGCACCACTAGTTTTTCAACTGATGAATCTAAGATGTTATATATTGTACAGATAATCTTTCAGAAAAAACATCATGAAATATAAATGTGACTTTTTCATCTTTGACATGGACAAAGAAATATAGGGAAGTTACTCTGTAGTAATAATCATTTATAGAAATATAATTACCAGATGAAATTAGTTAAGCATGACAGTATACATGTCTTTGAAAGTTGGAGTGTCAGACCTAAACATGAGAATTCATATGTTGTACTGTATAACTTCAGATATTAAAATATCAAGAGAATTGTATTTATTACCAGAGACTTAAAACTACATAATGTTATGGGAAACAAGTTTAATATGAAAAAATGGGGGGGGGGGGGGTTAGCAATTCATTATGGGGGATATAGTGGATATACCTTCAATTCATTATGGGAGATATAGTGGATATACCTTCAATTCATTATGGGAGATATAGTGGATATACCTTCAAATTTGCAATCAGTGTCCTGCACCTTCATAATGATTGTCTGAGATTTCAGTCATATACATTTTTTTTGCATTAAATTCACCTAGTATCATATTCCTATGGAACGCTTTTCCCTTCAGTTCCACTCACTTCATGTAAACTGGAGCATTTATGATGCCATCCAAATTTTCATCAATTGGAGTGAGATTTAGCAATGTAACTGTATTCAATTTTTAAAAAGCAAATGTAAAAATGCTTTACAAACACTATCGAATCAATAATAAAATTAAATGCAACCCCCAAAAAAACCCCAAAACAACAACAAAAAAAAGACACTCACAAAAACAAAACAAAAAAAATTCAGACTCAGTGTAATCCAGTTGGATACAATGCACATATGAAGTCCAATTTAATAAAATTTACATCCAAAATTTTGTCTTATAACAGTGTCACTCTTTATTCAATGGGTTAAGGCTGTCTCTCTGTAACAGACAGGACATTCCCTCTGTAACAGACAGGACATTCTCACCCAGTGTTTGCACATTGCAAAAAGGAATATGGGCATTGCACATTTCTTCCACTCTACTCCTCAGCCACACTCCAATAAGTATCATTAATATATGAGCTCATTTTTGCATGCCTGCTACATCTCTTCTGTACCAACAATCGCAACTTTCGAATTTAAAAAAAAAAAAAAAAGGGGGGGCTAATCTGTCAAATATATATTTCATATTCTTAGAAGAAACAAGAGCCCAAAAAAAAAAAAACCCTCACAAATAATCCAACTCGGCGTACAGAGGTATCATGGACTAAATGATTAACAGTAGAATTGCTTAGTCGCTTAAAGCTAATTAGTTTTAATCAACAAAACATCAACCTAGACAGTTTCCCCAAAGAAAGCATCAGAATTAAGACATCAGAATGAGTCAACTGCCAGGGTGTTTTGACATGATTCTTAGATAACGACCCAAGAAGAATAACTGTGCCACATTATTTCTGGAAAACAGGCGTTTTAGCTTTGCCAAAATGCAGTTTGCATTGGAACTTAATCATTTTAAAAACCAGTAATTAAAATTGTAATAAACTGACATCCGGCTCTGAAGTGTTGCTACTTAGCTAGACCTTTAAATCAACAAAACATTTAGGCTGTTTCATTTTTGTGGAATCTCCAGACATCTAAATAATCAAGAAATCTCTTCCTAAAAGTGCTTAATTTAATAAAGTATCAATGTGGCGCTGTCCTACAGAGACAACAGTGTTTTGGGGAGAGTAATATTCACAGCACGTGTCACATATTACGTCTGTTTTAAACTCTGAACACTGACCAAGACTTTATAAAATAAAAAAAATCAATAAAAAAAAAAAAATTCTGAAATCCACTCAAGTATGAACCAAACTGTGGGTTAGGGTTAGGATTATTACATTGTGTAATAACAGAGTGGTATTCCTCCTGATCACATTCAGGAAGGCTGTGGACTATCAGTATTGCACTCTGTTAGAATTCCATTGATATTTAAAATTCTGAACTGCCTCTTGTGGTCATAAATCTCTCTCTCTTCCCTTACAGAACAGCTGACTGCACCATCATCATCCCTGAGGTGTAGTAATGGTCGATAGGAGAGTCATAAAAACACTGAACCAAAAAAAAAAAAGAAATCCTACAAAGAATGGCAAAAATGCAAACTTCAAAAACAAAACCATGCCACCATCAAACTGTGCATGACAAAAAAGTATATAAGAAAAGAAAACTCGTCCAAATTACTTTTCCAAATTTTCACATGATAAGATTGTGAACCGAGTGGCATGGATGAGCTGCGTCTTTACAGACACAAACAGAAAAAGATTTCAAAAACTTCTAAATTCTCCAACAAAAGGCTACACTTGTACAGCATTTGTTTTCTTTGCCAACCATCTTCTCTTTAAAAATAAAAAAAAAAAGAAAGAAAGAAAAAACAACTTTGTTTTATTCTGTTGGCACAGAGAAGATTCAACATTGAACGCACTAAGGCGTTCTTCACAGAGAAGATTCAACACTGAGGCGTTCTTCACAGAGAAGATTCAACACTGAGGCGTTCTTCACACGTTTTTGCCCTCAAGCCTGTGCACGTGTCCGTCGAGTCCAGGCCAAAACTGCAGCAGCGTCCGCCACATCTGCCTTTCCCTCGCCTGCCAGAAACGTGCCGCACCACTGCTCAGCGCTGAAAGGGCTTGCGGGCCTTTTTCCGCCGCCTGGGGGGTTTTCCTCCTTCACTCCAACATTCACTGGGCTCTCCCCGCTGTCCCGCAGGAGGGGAAAAGAAGCCTGCCTGGGGAGGGGGCCCAGAAAAGAGCCCGCCTGAACCGGGCCCTGAGGAGTGCTGGGGAGGAGTTCCTGAGGGGAAGAACCCGCCGTTGGCACAAGCATCGGCGGGAGCTCCTCCCTGGAAGATGCGGTTAAAGAGGTCCTGCAGGTCTGCCGGTGAGCCTGCTCCTGGGTGCTCCGAGGGGGATCTAGAATGTCAAATATGCTCAGGCAAAGCTCTCAGCACACCGACACATGTTCAGTTGCTACGTTACAGGTGTAATGACATTTCTCTGCTAAAAACGGATTCCTTCCTTCCTTCCTGAACCTCCCAGAATGTAAGAAAGCAATACATTTCCGATGTAACACGTTGATACACAGCAACCACTGTGCTTTAAACCATAAAAAAAACACAACAACAAAAATGGAAATCTAATTTGCTTGTTTGGACAGACTGGTTCTATGGGATTTTGCCCTACCATTGATTTTTGTTCACATGATTTGGAACCTTTGAACAATCTAAACACAGTCAAACCTGGCATTAGAAGAGCCAATGTAAGAGCCTGGGCAAGCAGAGACATTGGTGGTGCTATATTCACGCACCAAGTGCCATTACAGGAGCATGTATTATTTGGTAGTGCCCAAAGAGCTTCACCATATTTAAATATTCAACATTTTCTAGCACTTAAAAGTTTGATTTATTTAAAAGGTAGAATATATAAAATATTACTGAAAAGAAACTGACTGGGGGAAAAAAGAAAAATTCTTTTTTATCTTTTTCATAGATAAATGAAATAATCTGAAATTATCTGGGGGTAGGGGTGTCAAGTTATTTGAATCATATTTCTAATTTTATTTTAGAGCTTCATCCGTACGTCATGCATTACAGAAATATGGAAGGGTTGTACCTGTGGCGATTGCTGTTGTTGCTTTTGGAACCGAAAGAGATGTGGTAGGGGACACGATGCGTGTCGGGCGAGATGCCAATCCTCTGACAGCCTGCCCACTCTGCGAGGAATCAGAGTTCGGCGCATTTGAGCGAAACCAACGTCAGTTTGGGGAAAGAGCAGGTCAGAAAACGCAACCAAGAAGAAGCGCGAAATAAACCATCGGGCACGTGTGAAGTGGAACACCGCCGACCGTCATACCCGTGATGTCGTAGACTTTGCCGTCCATGAAGGCGAAGTAGGTGATGCGTAGCCCCAGCATGCTAGACTCCGCCCACAAGTCGCCCTCCTCGGCGCTGTGCCGCTTATTGCACTCGCCGCAGAAACGAGCCTCATGGGAGTCGCGGTCCATCTCAAAGCGCCTACAGCACAGTGGGAAGGGAAGGTATAAAAGACAGACTGGCAACCAGTGAAAGATGGTCTTACAGCTGCCAAAAGTGATGGACAGTTCCATCCAAATAAAAGGGGGGGGTGGGGAGCCTCGGTCTCAGTATTAGCAACTAAAATTTCAAAGAAAGCTCAGGTGCATTAAGCGGTCAGGAAATCCTTTACAAGGAGGTATTCATGCATGCAGCACAGGCACAGTAGTGTAAATAGAAAGGGCTTTGGAGTGTGCATGACATTACAGTGTGACGGTGGTCGTCTGACAGATGTTAACAAAAGCTGAAATGATATTAGGGTTATTGTTGACATTAGGAAGTTCCCACAATACGGGGGGGGGGGTGCCCTCTCTGTGCATACTTGTGTTTGCCCTCGCATTTGGTACACATCATGGTGTTCATGGCCTCCTTTAGGTCATCCTGCAGCTTCACCAAGAATTCGTTCATCGATCGGGAGAGCTCCGTCGCCGCCATCCGCTTCCTGTTTGGGCGAGAGGAAACGGAGAAGCGTGGGGTTGTGGCCGTTTCCAAAACATCAGATCCATCGTGAAGGAAGGGTGGAGGACGTTTAACCAAACGCGCTCACAATTCGTACTCCCGCCTCGTCTCCGGGTTGCTGACAACGTCCCATGCGGCTCTGAGAACTTTGAAAGCTTCGCCAGCATGCGGGTGTTTGTTCTTGTCTGGGTGGACCTGAAAGACACAAAGCCACACTGGCTGAAGTCTCACACAGAACCTTAAATCAGACTGATTCTAGAGTCCTGATGAGTTTAAAATATCTCAACGTTGAAATCTCACTGAAGAAAAAACAAAAAGCCAATGAATACATCAAAACACGTACTCAACACAAAAGAGCAACATGGTAACAGCTCGTTCAGGTTTACCTGCACAGCCAGCTGTCTATAGGCCCTCTTCAGTTCAGACTCTGTGGCTTGAGTATTCACACCCAGGACATTGAAAGGGTCAAGCTCATCTTCAGGGATCTGTAAAAAGACAAGCCTTCATTTAAAATATCCTGGGTGTAAAAGGGGGGGGGGGGGGGGCCCTAAACATGAAGTCAATTAGGTCCTGATTCTGCATTTGAAAACAAATAGCGAGTGTACACTGCAGTCCTGTGTACATGTACAGTGTTTACTGCAGTCCTGTGTACATGTACAGTGTTTACTGCAGTCCTGTGTGCATGTACAGTGTACACTGCAGTCCTGTGTACATGTACAGTGTACACTGCAGTCCTGTGTACATGTACAGTGTACACTGCAGTCCTGTGTATAATCATATCATATCAAGCATTGAAAGGCACAAAGTCAAACAGTGCATTTTCATGATTACACAATGGGTCATAACACACATCATCATACTTGGTCTCCTTGCCACTGAGTCACAAGAAACCGTAGAGCACTTTGGACCCGGATTCTCACTTACACGTCTCAGTGCTTCGTAGAAATAAGTTCTGGCCTTTTCATTTAACACATACTTAAAATGCACAGCAATTGTTAAACAATATGGCCTTTTTACCCAAATTAGATCGAAATAACTCGATAATAAAGATAGGAATTTCACACATTTTTTAAAAAAACGTATTGCATTTTTTAAGGTCATTAATGGACATTAAGGCAGTCATCCTTCTGATCACAGATTTCAGTAAAGGGTTATTAATTTCACAAGATGGCAACTTTTCAAAAATATATCAACCATGCAACACTCATTATTATTAATCATCAGGGTATTGTGTAAGGCACCAAGTCTACTGTCTAAACTAAATGGTTAATAACAAACTGGAAATCTTTCATTGGGACAACCATGATGAGTACCTGTGCTAATGCCAGCAGTCTCTCAAGCTCCTGTCCAGGCTGATTCCCCCTGTATGGGGACTCTGGATTTGCCGCGTCATCTGTGGAGCTGCGTTTCCAGAGCCATCCGCTAATCCTTCCAGCAAGTGTGACCCCCTTCTTCCAAGCCCAGCACTTCTGAAGAGCGAGCCACCATCGCCTGCCTCTTTCTCCGCCCACCCTTTCCAAGACACGCTTAAACAACTGGGTGCCCAAGTGCACAGTTACTCTAAGGAGGGCATAACTGGAGAGAAGGGCTTGTCGGGCCAGGCTTGCGGCCTTGGTAGCCCAGAGTATGAAAGCCGCACCTGAACACCAAGTCCAGTCCACTAATCGTCTTAAATCCTGTTTCATGCCAGGAATATCTGTGACTTTGAAGAAAATGTGGGAGCCAAAGATGTAAAGTGCAACTGCTCCCGATTCCACAGCAACCCCACAGTGGTGGGTCAAAGACACAATGAGATCCACCACCATACGTATACAAGATATACTCCAAGAACTGATGGAGTCTGCTACAAAATCTCTAAATCCTACCATCAGCTGGAAGCCATTTTGTCTCCGCAAGCGACCCTGATTGTGATAATGGTGGTTACGGCGACGGACCTGCTTGTGCCTGTTTGCTCCAGAGGACAGGCAGGATTTGTAGGAAAAGGATGGTGAAGTCCACGATGAACACTGGTCACCTGGCCCTGAGCTTGAACCACTTTTTCTGGACTTTCCTTTCTTCCCTGACGCCAAACTCCGAGATCCAGACTCCCCATTGAACTTCGCCTCCTTCCCGGCACCATTCCTGCAACCCTCTTCTCCCTCCTCCTCATCAACTTCATTAAACCGGCTGTCCCCATTGTCCTCCAGCTGATCCGTCCTCGTATTGCCACTCTCTTCATCATCCTCCTCCTCCTCCTCGGCTTCTGTGTCACCGCAGTCTTCCTGCTGAACTGCGCTATGGTGTTCAAAGTCAAGACTGCCCAGCACTTTCGGAGAAGTTTGTGAACCACTTTCTGTTTCCTCTGAATGATTGAGCAGAGAGGAGGAAAGAGTTCCATAGCCAGTGTCTTGATACATGTGGTCATGTACTAATGCATCATCAGGAGAAATCCTAGTGCTTACCTCCACTGGATCCCACTGTCCTGCCATGTTGCCCACCTTTTTCAAAAAGCCTGAATTAAACTCCCTTTCTTCACAAACAGAGCTCAGGGACCCATCATTACCTCAAAGGTCCTCTCACAAATGTTCAAGTGGACAACAGAGTCAGGCTCAGGTGGGCACAGTGCCACATTTGGTGCTGAGCAGTGTCCTAAATGCACAATGAAACGCAGGCATGATACCTTGGACAGTTATTACTTATCCTGGCCATTACTGTTCAAGGCTAAGACGCGAGTCTTGGAAACCCTGTGCCATGAAACCTGTGAATAGGAGAAAACGTAGCTGTCAGCCCAGGTAATGAAGGGCCTGTTGAAATTAGCTCCTCAGTGCCCGTTTTCAGTTCAAATCGATAGAGGTCAGCATGGTTAAATTACAAACAAAAGCCGTTCAAGCTCTGTTTACCGTTAATCTTATGTTATGCTACAATATATCCAACACATCGCCAAATGACGTGTCAAATTATTTTCTGTAAAAATTGTTTTTGAAAACTTTCTCGCTGTCTCTTCTAAGGACCTCACCTGTAAAGTCGACACTTCAAAAATAGCCAGAATACTATAGTTAATGTTCTAGACAGCAATAGTAGTCAATTAGCTGACCAAGAGTTTGTTTACTAGTTATATAAAAACATTGACTGTTTAGCCAGCTAGCTATTCTGACGGGCTAACCTGCTAATTCCTTTTCAAACCGCTCATGGATGATTGGTAGACCGATTTTAAGATGTAAAAGTAGCTAGCTAGCTGTTCATGAACAAATGTGTATGCTTGGTCTAAACTGGCTTAGCTAACTGCACACATTACTGGCCACACAGGTAGCTAATATTTGCAGAAGAAAAGACACTGGTACTCAGTTTTAGCCGACACTGCTTTCGGTTTCCAGTTACTTAGCTAGCTAGCTATCTATGTGGTTGGCTAGCTAGCTAGCTAGCTAGTAACCGAAAGCAGTGTCGTTATATGTCTAATTATAAAGCCAGCTATCGTTCAGACAGAGCAAGGCAGCCTTGTACGGTCATTTAGAGACATGAAACTTACGTTTTAGCACTGTTTTAAAACACCAGTATTGCAACTATGTTGTGAAATCTTCTTCTGCAGATTTTCGCATTTACTCAAACAAACTTTATATGTAGCCATGAAGCTAACTATCTGCCATCGCTGTCCTTGTTGTTTCTCTTATTAGTATTCACTTCCGAGGGCAGCTGATTGCAGCGTTGCTTCCGCTTTGACATTTAACCCCTTCCTTGCAGTTCTTTAGCTTATAAACAGTATCGAAGCTCGGTGTAGGATGACAGGCGCATAAGAAACATCCATGTGTTACGCTTAGTGTACAGCTAAACAAGTTACACCCTTTAATCTATGATTTTACCTAAACTGACAGAGCTTACAAAACAAAACAAAGCAAAGAAAACAACAACAACAACAAAGTCAAATGCCTCAGTTGTTCAAATGTGCTAAAACAAGCTAAACATCAAGCTCTTCAGTGAAAGTTAATATTAACCTATTCATTTTAACATAGAATCACAAAAGGATGCATATTTAGGAAGAATGAAAGGTGCATTTCAAATATTCAAAACAAAATCATAAGTAAAGACAAAAATAGAATAGGTGGCCTAGATTTCAAGCCATCAGTGTCTGGGGGCTGTATGTAATATTATTAGCATTAACGTCTGCAAAATAAAATGCCTGTAAATTGCAAAAGCAAAGAAATGTATTTAAAACATAATCAGAATGAGTTTAATGGCAGATAAATCAACATGCCATCTATGAAGTTTTTATAGGGTAATGTGAGTTTTATTATATCTAGACATCATCCTAAAGATTACCATTCTTTCAGGATTGGTGTCACTTCTGACATTCAAATATTGTGGAGCCATAGAGACCTACAGTACTGTGCAAAAGTTTTAGACACCTGAGAAAATTAGAAGCACCAGTTGCTGTATGTTTTATATGCTGTATGCTGTTCTGTATGTTTTGACTATAATTCAAACCACATAAGAGTGTGATGGACTGACCTTGTACTTGTCAACTCCATTTGTACTGCATGAGACAGGTGACAAGGAGGTAGTTCAAATTTGCTTAAAATACTTGGGCTTTTTCCAGTGATTCTTATTCATATTTAAACACATTAATAATGATTTATATTAAAGCACTTTTATAATGACACTTAGTGGCCTAGATGTTTCAGAGATTCTGTATTAAATCTATTTTAAACATGGCATCCTCCATGTGGCTGATCTGCTCTGGAATATAATTTGGTTTATTTGAGGATTAACAAGCAATTAGCTTTTTGGATTTTCATAAGTATTGTTTTCTACTTTTGGGTGGTAAATGACTTATTACTCCTTTAAAATCTTTCAGTGTAAATGTCAGTGAAGTCTGATGTGTCTGTTGAAGAGCTGTTAAATGTTACAAAAGGTCTGGGTTTGTTTTCCAGATTGCAACAAATTACCGCAAGGGATTTTGGTCACTATGAAAAGATATTGCACTGGGCCCTACCACTCCAACACTACGGACATTTTAGGACCCCTGTCAGTCTTAGGTCCTCTAAACTGCCCTGCCTTTCGTTTCCTATATGGTGCTCTTAATGGTAACGCAAAGACGATCGCTAAATGACACTATCACTCAAGATGATTTTTAAACTACATGTATTACTGTTACTGCCTGAGTAGGGGGTCAGTAATCTTTTACCACAGAGTGGACTATTGTAGTTATAGCCTAATTGTTGAATTATTTCAATATTTTGTCTTACTTTGTTTATTTAAGTAAAGCCACTGAAGCCATTGTATTATATGATTTAGCATGAAAATTAATACCACAGAAAAACGGTCGTAGTGGTGTAATATACTTTTTCACATCACTCCGGGTAAAAATTAATACGATGAAAACCAATTATCATTAAAGCCATCTAGACAGACTGCTGTGTAGTGCATCGTTAACATGTCTACGTCGGTGAACGCATTCGTGCACATTCGCCATTTACTGTCATACACCTTTTCGCAACTTGCTATTATCGGCAGAACCAGCACTTTATTTTGCCAGCCACGCTCAAACTAGACAGTCAAAAAGGCAGACATTCTTCTCCGCATCGTGCTCTGCATATGCACAGGCTATCTATTGTATTCAGACCAGATTTGCATCATTGGGGGAATCCCACCAGTTAAACCTGCGTCACACATGGAATCTTACCAGTCGGAAAGAACTCAGCTACCTACCTCCCACAGAGGCGTTCCTCAGCGGTAGCTACGGCGTTCTACGGGATCGCGCAGCTTTCATTAATCTCTACTGTAATATTTAATAGTTTACATATACAAATGATCAAGTAGGCTAAAAACGCTTAGGCGGACAGACCGTTAAATAAAAATGTTCGTAACTGCGTTTATTCATATGCATAAAAGAGTGTCTATTGACTTCAGTCCTGTAAACTATTAGTGTATACTGTATTCTATATTTGCAAGTGAAATGGGCGGAAATTAATCAAATTTTAATGAAAACAACGCAGTGAAACTCCATCCACACCCCCAATTCAGAGCCGCCTTAACCGGGAGAGGAAAGCTCTTTTTCGGTCAGATGGCGTGCCGCAATCCGCCCACAGATTTCTCGCGCCCACACAGCCAGCAAAAAGACTGTCATTAACAATACAGCAACTGCCAGCAAAGCCAGGCAAGCAGGCACTTGGAAGCTGGAAAACAAGACTTTTTCGCTGTCTACGTTAAAGTGGATTTCTATAAATAGGCTATGTTTAAGTCGCATAGTCTACGATTTGGTCGGGACGGATAACCTATTTGTAGGGGGGGAGACATTCTCTTTTTCTTAAAAAGAAATAACGGAAATGGAATTTAAGGGTTTATATAAACAGTGGCAAACCTACTGAAAAGCCTAGGAATCGTACACTTCAGAAGTGGGCTTGCTTATATTCCTCAGCAAACAGCTGGAAAAACGCTATCTACTAGCCTGTTGGAACCGCCTCAAAATTTAAGCGTGTTTGCCTGTCCTGAATTCGTTTTGGAGTCCCACGGGGTAAGTAGAGTAATCAGCAGTCTATAGTTTAAACTTAAAAGGAAGAAGTCCAAGCCAGAATGCATTTGTTTTGTTTTTGTTCGGCATGCAATCTTAAACTTCACCTAATACAGTTGAAGCCTATTACGCGGCGGATTGTTATCATAACCTCTGATGATAACCTATTCCTAACCCTAAATACCAGTTTTAACCAGCGACAACTAGTGGTAACATAAATCGAGAGCTCATACATTCAGGTGTGAAAACTGCTGTTTATTTGTCTACGTTTAATATCACAGCGGGAAAATAACGTAGGGTACTCTTTACCTTTACAGGAATCATTCACTCGCACTAGAATAAAATCAGAATCAAATCAGAATTTTAATCAGAGATTAAAAAGGCTTGTACCAGTGGTGCATGACTATTGCATATCTGTTTTTGTCTAGGTTTAGGCTTAATCTGGGTCTTTTCATAAATAAAAGTCTTAAAAGTGGCTAATAATGATTAATCAAATTAAGCATTACAATGTGACCCTTGATCAGTCTGCTTATTATTATTATTATTTAATGATGCCACTCCTCTCTGTTTCTTTGTGACATCAGATTGTCACAAAAGGGGTGTGGCATTTACTTGCCTTTTTGTTTGTTACCGCTATTTTTTGCCACTGCTTATGGTCTGTTCCCATGGCGCGCACTCCCATCCAGTCACAGCCTAGCAGCAGGATGTCACTGCCGCGGACACTGGGCGAACTACAGCTGTACCGGGTTTTGCAGAGGGCCAACCTGCTGATGTACTACGACACCTTCATCCAGCAGGGCGGTGACGACGTGCAGCAGCTGTGTGAGGCGGGAGAGGAGGAATTCCTGGAGATCATGGCCCTGGTTGGCATGGCCACGAAACCCCTGCACGTACGGCGTTTGCAGAAGGCCCTGCGGGACTGGGCGGCCAACCCGGCAGTCTTCAGCCAGCCACTGGCCACCAACGTGGCACCTGGCGGGATTCCACTTTTTAAGATAGACACCAGTGCAGGGGGATCCACTGGAATGGGATCGAGAAAGTCTTTAAGCAATGGCCAGCCAGGGTCTCCCTGTGACAGGGAAGAGCAAGCCGCTTGCCTCACGCCATTGCGAGACAATGGCAGTCCCAGGAGCCCTTGTTCCCAATCCTCTCCTCTTCCTCCAGATCACCTATACAGGGACAAACTGTCGCCGATGGAGCCTCACTGGCTCAGCCCAGATCTGGATGGGGGCGCAGTTGCTGACGAGGACCAGCCCAGTCCTCCTCTGCCACTCACAGTCCACTCCCGCCCCATGGGGCCCTCCACGCCACCCACCTCTTCCTCCTCCTCCTCCTCCTCGTCCGCCACAGCTTCCCCATGGCCCGGTGGCCAGCTGGATGCAGAGACGGTGAGGGCGGTGGGCGAGAGCGTGGAGCGGCTGCTCCGGACCATGTCGCAGGCCGATCCAGGTGAGGTCAAGACCTTGCTCCGGTTGAACAAGAAGATGGCCAAGACAGTGGGGCATATCTTCAACCTGGAACCGCACGACAAGAGCAAAGAGGAAGAGATCCGCAAGTACAGCCTCATCTACGGCCGTTTCGACTCCAAGAGGAGGGAGGGCAAACAGCTCACCCATCATGAGGTAAGCTGAAAGAGACGAGAGGAGGTGAACCTGCCACCACTGCATGACATTTCAGCTTCACCGGCATGAAACATGAACCAACAATCTCCCAGGACCCATGAGAGTAATGCTGACACACAATCGCTTGCAGAGGTTGAACACATGCTCTCTGTTTGCTATTCTATTTTATTTTCACAACATTTTTACAAACTTGACATTGTTGGGGGGGGGAATGCTACTTTAAAAACATCATGAGCTTCTATAGTAGATTCAACCAGTTACTCTTATGTAACAATTCAGCGCTGTTTGTTATAATCTATTAATGTTTAATGGAGTAGCTGTATATAGTTTATCACTGCTGTTGTACAAACTAAGTTTATCAGGTTTTTTATATCACTTGAAAACATCATCTGCCCTTTCCATTTAACAAATGGACCAACTGAATAGTGGAACTTACAATGACACTTTGAATGAAATCTCCCTGGTAGATGTCAAGATTAGAATTTTTTTTCTTCTAGAAAGTTCAGGTTTTGGAGGTTTTCTAACAATTTTATGTGAATACCTAAATACTGTTATCCATTTTTCTGGACAAATGCAATGGGTACAGAAACGAAAGTGCTTCAGCTCTGCTTCAGCTCTGTTGACGTGATGGATCTGCTTGCATCTTCCTACTTAGATGATCATCAATGAAGCAGCTGCTCAGTTCTGTATCCGTGACAACGCGCTATTGTTAAGACGAGTTGAGCTCTTCTCACTGGCCCGGCAGGTTGCAAGGGAATGTGCCTACACCTCCACGCTCAAACAGACCAGGTCAGGACAATGTTATTCAAACAAAGAATATGCAGAAGTAAAAAAAAAACCAAAAAACTTCAGGACAATCAACATATTAGTTGACTAAGCACAAACATCATGTTTGCATGTTTTTCTTCCATTTTCCCATATTTCTGTTCTGTAAGGGTTGTTTTTAAAATATTATTTTAGTTCCTGTAAGGGCCTGAGGAAGACACTGTTTTGGCATTCATCAACAAAGACCTTTTTGACTCAGGAGCCATTCAATGAAGCGTTTGTTTTCTTGTCCTGTTATGTTAGGGCCAATTCTGAGGACTGTACTGCTTCCACTGACAGTCCTGCTTCAAAGAGAATCAAACTCGAGGTTAGTACACATTGTCTTTGATGTTACGCAATACAGAATTTGTTTATAACTTTGAAAGAAATGCAAAACCCCTGGCAGGTCAGCTAATAAGCATAGTGAGCAAGGCTAATGAGTACAGTGAGTACAGCTAATGAGTACAGTGAGTACAGCTAATAAGTACAGTGAGTACAGCTAATGAGTGCAGTGAGTACAGCTAATGAGTGCAGTGAGTACAGCTAATGAGTACAGCTAATGAGTACAGTGAGTACAGCTGTTGAGTGCAGTGAACACAGCTAGTAAGTACAGCTAATGAGTGCAGTGAACACAGCTAGTGAGTACAGCTAATGAGTGCAGTGAACACAGCTAGTGAGTACAGCTAATGAGTGCAGTGAGTACAGCTAATGACTGCAGTGGCCTTTCATAAACATCATGTGTTCAGATCACAGATTCAGACAGCATTAACCCTGTACGTGGAACTAAAGGCTCAGACTCGGTAAACCACGGAAACCTGAGGTCAGCAGCAGCAGACGACGACAGTCTGTCAGGAGAAAGTCTCGACAGTTTAAGCCAAGGTAAAACAAAACAAAACAGAAAGAAACAGTCACCATTAGAATGCAGTGGAGCAAATATTTCATTATTGTGTCATAAAGGAAACAGTATGTAATTCCACACCCTCATATGTCAGTGTCTTACATTATATGTTGCTTTTGCTGTGAATATCACAGCTATTGTCAGGCTATGTAGTACCACTGTTTATTGTGGTGAAAAGTAATCATGTACCACTGACCTGCTCTGATGGGTTAAGAGCCATGTTTGTCTAACTGTGTCTGTCTTGATAGATGTAGGCCCACACCCCTCCTCCTCCCCCCGCCCTCTCACGGACACCATTGGCCCTGTCAACTGGAGTCGCCAGCTCATGCAACAAACGCTCATGGACGAGGGCCTGCGATTGGCTAGAATGGTGTCACGTGACCACATGGGCAAGGTCAGCCTAGGGTCAGAGAAGAGACAGACTTCAGGTGAATACTAGAATTCTGTTTTACAAGACTAACTTGGTTCACAAAGAAAATAAAGACAGAGGTAACAGAGGCAAAGCGGAAACAAGGAGGGGCTTAGTATGCAAGGTGTTAAAGATATGGTAGAAGGTTTGATAAGAAGAATAGCAAATAAGATATTCACTGACTCAGTGTAGGTTCAGTATAGCTGGTTTATGTAAAGCAAGCCACCAGGAATTACAGGCTATCCTATATCATTTCTGGCACATGAGTGAGGACTGACTGTATGGTTCAATAGGACTGTAGTTTTGTAAAGGCCTTTCGGATGCAAACATCTTCATAATAGGTTGGTCACCATGGGGGATAGTGGAAGAGGAAACGACAGAGGGAGGGGGAGAGAGAGAGAGAGAGAGAGAGAGAGAAAAAAAAAATGATGTATGGGTGGATGGGGCCACAGGAAGCGGGGGTGGTAAATTGGAGCGTCTCCCCCCCTCCTCTGACGTCAAAGCTTATGAAAATGTGTGAGTGGAGGGCGGGATGGATGGATTGAGAGAGTGTGGGGGCGAACGAGTGGGAGGGAGTGAGAAGGGCGTCGCATTGACTCATAGAAAGACAGAATAAAAATAAAATGAGTGGGCAGAGAAAGGGTGCAGTCTCTTTTATTTCTTTCTCTCTCCCTCTACTTAATGAGAGAGAGAGAGAGAGAGAGAGAGAAAGAAAGAAAGAAAGAGAGAGAGAGAGAGAGAGAGAGAGAGAGAGAGAGAG
>JAOYMR010000018.1:7320076-7349747 GCA_025802075.1 Tenebrosternarchus preto | reverse complement strand
CTCTCCCTCTACTTACAGAGAGAGAGAGAGAGAGAGAGAGAGACAGAAAGAAAGAAAGAGAGAGAGAGAGAGAGAGAGAGAGAGAGAGAGAGAGTTTGCCCGGTAAATTGTCTTCAACTTTGTTGCATCTGTCCCTCTGTACCACCATATCTCTTACTCGCACGTTCTCTCATGGTCACTCAAACGTGAGAACGAAACTCTGAGCGTCACATTTCAGGTCACCGTCACTCATTCTACCTCTCTCACTATCTCACTCACTTTTGTATAACTTTGCTGTGAACCTGCGTGGAGAGAATTTGGCACTTACCGTGAGCACTGTGAGAAAGTCTGACTGACAGTAATATATTCCCTCTCACCCCTTGCCATGGCTGTTTACTTCATTAAAGAAAAACTCACAGACACAGCAAGCACAGACAATACGATATGTTATGAAGAAACCAAGAGTATCTTTAGAGTATGAAATTTTGTTTAATGAACAATAATTTTCTTTACAGTGTGGGTCCTGACAGATTTTGTCAAACCCAAGTGGAACATTTTTCAGTTAGTATTAGATGTTAGAAGGCAACCCCCTCTGCAGATCTGATTTAAAAATAAACAAGGGACCTGAGTTGGCATTTGGAAAAATATTCAAGCTTCCAGTATGAGAACTGTAACTAGTAACTTGTATCTTAATTCAGCTTTTACATGTACGTGCATTGTAAGAACTTTGGGCCAGTAATCTGATGAGTCTCTCTCTCTCTCTCTCTCTCTATCTATCTATCTATCTATCTCTCTCTCTCTCTCTCTCTATCTATCTATCTTCCCCAGCTGTTTTGCATGTTTTCCAGATTCCAACTACCATTACTTCTTCCTTACATTGTAAGCACATATGGCTAAATACCATTTAAAATGTCACAAATGTCTTTAGTGAAGGCTCGTCATAGCCTGTAATATGAGACAATCAAACAAAAAGCCAAAATGTTTGTTATTGCCTCACTAAGAGTTTGTCACACTCTTTCACGTGGTGCTTTGTATCATGTTAACTGAGGTGGTTTGTGCTTCAGAGGTCAATGGAAAATGTTTTAAGGGAACAATACATATACAAATAATCATAACCAAAGAAATTTGACTCTATCAAAGAAGGAAATAAGACAGAAATCAAATTTTAAAAATATGATGCAAACGATTGTGCTTCTTCCCCCTCCTCCTGATTTTGAATCATTTTAGATGAATCAAGATTTCACACTGGTATGATGCTCAGCACAATGAGTGTGAGATTGACAAACTGCTGAGAGTCCTAATCAGCTCTGCATTAATAGCAAATTGTTTGACGTCAACTGTCTGTGGTGAAAAGCCGCTCCTGGATTCGATGATGTGCATAATTCCAAAAGGGAAGAAAGTCAAACCAAAGATGGTGTAATTTCTGGTGTAGGAAGAATATGTAGCATAATTTCAGCCCTAACCCTAACAAGACAACAACAACAAAAAATGATTTTTAATGATCTTGAACATGGAAACTATTGCAAAAGACCTTTTTTTCTGTGTTCATTTCAGCTTTACATCATGAGTGCCATAATTGTACAAAGTTTATAATCATATGAAGTTTATACTCATAGGACATTTATACTCATGTGAAGTTTATAATTCTACAAAGTTTGTATTCATACAAAGTTTATGGCAAATGGATAGCAAAACATCTACTAGGAAAGATTTGATGTATTATAATGACCTAAAAGCCTAATAAAGACATCTTGTTGTATTTACAGAGTTGGAGGGCAGAGTGCCAGAAAGAAGAGGCGTAAGTGTCTCCCACAGGAGTGTCAGTCCTGGAACCACCAAAGACGACCCTTAATGGGAGCCCACCGGAAACTAGAATTAGCCATGCTGCTCAACTCAGGTCTCAGATGAATGGAACCCTCTTGAGGTTTTCACACCCACTTTCCCAAGTCTTATTGCGACCAAAATTGATTGGAAACAGAACTGGATGCCCTGCTACACACAGCTGTATGCATTTTGTCAGCTAATTAGAACGCAACTGCTCTTATATTTAGATTCAGTGAATGGATGAAGATGTAAATCTTAGCGCACAGAGGAGAGAGCGAGAGAACATTTGTAAATACATTGCATTCTTTTGTTGCTCTCACGCCTGTAACAACAACCAATATGTGCGTATTTGTTTTAGTTCCTCGATTGGCACGTAATGTAAATGGCAGAATATAGTAAATTACAGTACTCGGTGCTAATTTTGAGTGACTAAGCGTAAAATTTGAAAGTAATATGGTAAAAGTAGCCCACTTTTGTCTGGATTCAAAGTACTGACTAACGATGTTTAATTGTGGATGTTAAAAGGACATGATTTTAACACTAATATACTAAACGTACACATTTCTTATACATATATGGAATCGTACATAGGGAACATAGTTTTGTTTTCTCTTTCAAATTTAACGGTAAAAAAACATTTAGATTTAAATTCTTGTTTGTTTCTGACTTGTTTATCTAGTTATGCGTTTTATGCAGTAGATTGTACGCCATAGCATAACAGGAATCATTGTTAGCATACTGTCAGCAGATAATTTATTTTTTATTATTCTCAATAAATTGTATTTTATTGTTTGGTGGGTTTATTTGTATTCCTTGTATGTAGACAATTCTGTTCATCGAGTATGACTAACTGCTGTATGACTTCATATGTTGACATGAACGATCGTACATTAGCTGTGGTAGGCCTATGAATTCTAAAAAGCCAGACTCTTCCCCGATGAAATAGTTTTTGGGTGTAAAATTGTGTATGCGTTATTCTTCAAAATATCAAATTGCCAGCCTCTTTTTCATTTCTTGCACGCTGTTACACCGCCCACTCTCACTACAGGTGTTTTCTTCCATTTTCGTTCGGTTATCCCGAACAGATGATGCCAGTGATTCACACCTGATCGACCTCGACGTCATCGACGCGCTCTCTCGGAGCTATCGCTCGCTAGCTTCACCGGGAGATGCAGAGCTAAATATAGCGAGCGCTGCCAAGCGCCCGAGAGTAGCCTGGGTGGCTGTAATAACGTCACGACCATGATAAAATTACATGGGGCAAGAGGATGTTAATGTTGTTCCACATAATATGTAATTATGCTTTCATCTTTCCATTATAATGCCAAAGCCATGAAAGCCTGTTGTTAATGGACAGTGTAATGTTTTGCGCATAACATAAATATATGAGTGAAGCTATTATTTTAATGAATCTATTATTTTTATTATAGGTCCACCATTAGTCACGATTATCACCATTATGATTCTGGTGGGTAGAACGTGAACACTCGGAGTTTACAGTTATGGCCATGACCTATTAGGCCTTTAGCATTTTTGGCAGCAGGCAATGTTGCTACCTTATAAATGTAAATACCAGTTATTACAATTATTTAAAAAATCATTTAAAAAAAATGCGCACGCACAATACAACGATCCTTTATGCAGGTCTATAGCAGGTCATCAGAACGCTGCATGTAACAGAAGCTTCATGTCCCTTCTGTTGATATCAGGATTCACCTATTATCATACTTGGTGGTAGCCCACAGTAAAAAAAACTCTGTACAAATGCCTTAAACACGTTAATCATTAAATGCACTATCAACGTTAAATCAATTTTCTGTCTTTAATTCAGCTATATGCATACAAATACCTTTGCTGTATGATCTTATGGGAGTTTGTAGTGTGTTACTGCCCTCTAGTGGTAAACATACTGTATTTCGTACTGCATCCATCCATCTATCCATCCATCCATTTATCTATCTTAAAGATCATTTTCTCATATGCTTTGTACATATAAAATCTAGATGAAGTGCTGCCAGGCAGCCACAGTTGGGCCCTTAATTGAGGCCCTTAACCCTCTCGGCTCCAGCCACAGTTCGGCCCTTGATTAAGGCCCTTAATTAACCCTCTCAGCTCCAGTGGTGCCGTACAATGGCTGAACCTGTGCTCTGGCCCCAGATCAAAAAGAAGCAGGAATATGTGAAGAAAACATGTCATTGTACTGTACACGTGTGTGCATAATGACAATTAAAGGCATTCAATTTGGCCTACATCTTAATCTTAGTATTAATCTAGATAAAAAATTATAGCATTATATCACCTTCAATACACAGACAGTTAATAAGGCATTTCAGTTGGATTTACACTACTTCTTGCCAGACAATAAGAATACAACTCCAACAAAGTTAAGCCTTTTTAAAAGCACTTTAAATTAAAATAAGCAGCAATTAATTGGATTGTGTTCGTTTCAAACAATAAATGTTTCAATCAATGTTATGCATGAAATTCTATTATACAGCCCACTGCTTTGCACTGCTGACTCTAAATAAATTTCACTCACTTTCAAACCACTGTAAGTCTTTAGTGAAACTATGCTGTGATTTTTTTGTAATTACCAAAAAAAAAAAAAAAAAGGATCACTAAGAACTTAAGACAGCATTTTTGTTTAGGATATGTGGGTATTGAGGTGGCGAAGGAATTCTCCCCTTGTGGTGGCGTGTCCAGGGAACACGGCGTGGCAGAATTCACACACCTGGGACTGCAGCGTGACCCTTGACATCAGCATACCTGCTTGGCTCAGCATGTCACTGCTCAGGAAGGAGGAGGAACCTAGCCTCTGTAACAGCCAAAAACGCCATAGGTTTACACGCGCTGAAATGTCTCATCTGAACTCTTGAGAAAGTTAAAAACCTGATACTAAAAAAAAACAAGCTCTTATGATTTTACGATTATTTTTATGATTGGTTCACTTTAACAGAGAGACAGAATAATAAACAAACAAAAAATAAAGGTTAAAATGAATGTGTATTAATGGGTTAAATACGTATTTGATCCCCCACCAACCAGCAAGAATTCTGCCCCACACAAACTGGGTATGTGGCCATGAGGCACACAAATTAGTCCTGTCCCTTTAAGAAAATACTCTTAATCTTAATTGTTATGTATATAACAGACACCTGTCACAGAACCAGTCTCTTCCATTCAAACCTCTCAACCACCATTGGAAAGACCAAAGAGCTGTCAAAGAACATCAGGGACAAGGTTGTAGACCTGCATGAGGCTAGAATTGCCTGCAAGACCATTAGCAAGAAGCTTGGTGAAAAAGAAACCACTGTTGGTGCAATAATTCGAAAATGGAAGAAATACAAGATAAAAGTCAATCGTCCCTCACTGTGGAGCTCCATGCAAGATCTCACCTCTTGGGGTAAAGGATAATCGTGAGAAAGGTGAGGTGTCAGCACAGAATTACATGGAAGGAGCTTGTTAATGAGCTCAAGGGAGCTGGGAGCTCAGTATAAAAACCATTAGTAACACACTTCACTGTAGTGGATTGAGACCCTGCAGTGACCACAAAGTCCCTATGCTCAAGAAGGCTCATGTACAGGCACGTTTGAAGTAACACCTGAATGATTCAGAGAAGGCTTGGCAGAATGCAATGTGGACAAATGAAACCAAAGAGCTCTTTGGCATCAACTCGACTCGCTGTGTTTGGAGGCAGAGAAATGCTGGATATGACCCCAAGAACACCATCCCCACTGTCAAACATGGAGATGGAAACATTCTGCTCTGGGGCTGTTTCTCTGCTGAGGGTGCAGGAAGACTTCTCTGCACTGAGGGGCTGATGAACCCCTCAGTACTGTAGAATCTTGAATGAGAACCTCTAGGCCTCAGCCAGAACACTGAAGATGAGTTGTGGATACAGCCGAGGCAACAAAGTACCAAAATCATGTTTTGCTGTCGGATCAAATACGTATTTACCTTAATCAAATACAAAGTAATTTATAACCTTTACATTTAAAAAAAAAAAATTTCTGTCGGAACAGGACATTTCAGACAGAGGTTCTTCATCTTTCATAAGCTGTGCAAGTTCTGTCCAAAACATCCTGTTTCTTTGGGAGCATTGTGTAATTTTCAATATCTCTACTCAGTGCACTGCAGTTACTCACCTGGAATCATCTTCAGATACATGTACAAAACTTCAAGACATTATTCACAGGATGACAGACATAAAGCCGCTAAACCAAAGGTCCTTAATTTTTTAGTATCAATTTTCAAAACAAAATAGCAAAAAAGGAAGTGAAATAAAAGCCAAAATGAGAAAACAGGATAACTGCTTACCCGTGTTTGTTTAACTCCATGACTGCTCTGCCAGTCCTCTTCGACCTTTCGTAACTCATCATTGATGCTGGGCTCCAGAGCCCTTTGTTGCCTTGGAGATCCCAGAGATGCAGCTTCATCATGAATGTCCCGTCTCACCTTTCCCCAAGTGGGGTCAAGCTGCAGTCGGCCCATTCCCCCAGCGATCTCGGCATCAGCTGAAACCCGATCATATGAGACAGAATTAAGATCATTTTCAGGTTATTTTGACACAAAATGAAATTGGCTGTGATCTGCACCCCTCTGTACGTGACTGGATATATTTGTAAAGCATAAGATACCTCTAGGGTGTTGTGCACCGTTTTGTATTTGAGATGTGTTTGTCTGATGCTCAGGGTCAGATAGTATCTTTGACTCTTCATGCACACACTGAACTGGGATAGAAAGTAAGCCACTGTGTTTCCCAGGAGCTGAACCTGAGGACAAACCATCATGGGCTTAAATTGAGGTCAATTCATCATGAGGTCAACACCGAACCATTAATTTTAACAATGTGGTGGGGAAATGGAGTTACCTTGCTGTCTTCTCAGTGCCTCTGTAAGATCCTGCAGCATAGCAGCTTGTTTTAGACAGAGGGACTGTAGACGGAGGAATTCCTGATACAAGGCTGTGTATGCTTCCTCCATCTCACTCCAAATGTGTTATTACTACTATATACGTGTATTTCTTTCTCAGAAACCTCTGAATTGCTGCTCAGCGATTGTTACAGCTCAGCAGCTGGCTGCTCTTGTCACACTGAATCATTTGGCTGTTTCAGACAGCAAGAGGAAGGCTATGCTGAAAAGGGAAGAACAAAGCCCGTAGCTTTAAATCACAATCTTTCGTCAGTTTTTTTTCACAACATAAAATATGTTAACAGTGTATTTCACTTGAGAATGGAAGCAAACTAACCAGTCGAGAAAGTCGTCTGCCTTTGCAGATAGTTTTAAAACATGACAACATTTACTAACAATTTTGTTTCTGTGAAGTTTTAAATATATACGTTTTCAAACTCGTGTAGACTACACAGAACGCTGTGAAGCGTATTTATAACCCTAGCTTATAAGCGACTTTTCAGCCGGAGTACAAAAAACATTAAAACACGAAGATTCAGTAGTTACATACATACCGAACTAAAATCCCCGCTGCCCGTTTAGTAAATAAAAATACTCTGTTATGACCCGTTTGCTTTCAACAGTCGCTGACATACACCTTTGAGGGTTCGTCTGACTCAAGAAAATGAAACTAAAAAAGTCATAGGCCTACGTAGTCCGTCGGGTCACGTAGCAACCACACGGAGAGGAAGTAGCTCAGGGTGGTGGTGGAGCGTTAGACATGCGAATGGATCAAAGTTACAATTAAATGACACTTCCAGTTAAACTGACAGTTTCATTTTTCGGTCGATGTAGACTTGGGTTAGTCACATCTCAAAAGGCATTGTAATGAAACTTGAGTGTAGGATAGTTACGCTGGAGTCTAAATAAAAAACACTTAGTTACAGTTTCTGCCATCGCTCGGGCCATTTACACATTTACGTTTATGCAATTAGCTTCAAAAATCCAGATTATCTTTATAATACTCTCATTAAGCCTCACGACAATATTAAAACTTTGAACAACTTAGCACAAAATGAACTATCAAAAGACCTTAAAAGGCAGTAACTTTAAACATTTAAAAAGGTCAAGCAGTTGTCCGAATTAACCATGGGCTGAACAGTTAAGCAATGTTTTTTTTTTTGTTTTTTTTAAGAACCAGAGGTAAACGGAATTGTGACAAATAGTGACAAATCACTATATACAACAGATGTACATCTATATCATAAGAAAATTTTTAGTAAACAGCTGTATATGTATACCATAAGAATATTTCTTAGTAAAGAGCTGTACATGTATAACAAATGGCTGTGCATAAGATATTTGATATTCCTACTTTTAGTTCAGTTCTAAGAAAGAAAGAAATGTATAAGAAATAAAGACCCACAAATTCTCTTCTTGGTAGATTTGGCTTTAATCAAGAAACCTTCTTGAAACAACACAGACAAGCATCTTATCAGGTTATGTGCACACATTGGCCCAACATGTGTAAAAGTCATTTAACTTTTTCAATCGTCTCAAAAAAAAAATGGAAACGGCAAATATTCTGCAGTATATTACTGATCAGAACTGGTCCAACAAGTTTGTTTAGGCTTTGGTCCATAATGCAAGTAAAACAGAATTTAAATGCACCGAATAATGGAATGGAATGTAAAAAGGAAGTGAACCAAGTCTACTGTGTAAACTAGAATTGGTCGTTTGAATGAAAACTTTCTGCAAACAGGAGCAGCATTTTTTTTATTCACTTTGGGACTGGAAGTAGTTGGGGGTAGTTTGGGACTGGGGGCAGTTGGGGGTAGTTTGGGACTGGGGGTAGTTGACGGTGAGCATTGTTATGCTGTGTAGGAACAGCGACGTTTCTGATTCTGAGGAACAAGGAAAAAAATTTTTGGATTAATATAATATATTAATATAAAAACCAATGGAAAAACAAAAAGAAAGCGATGTACATTTGGTATTTTCCTTATGTTCACACCATTTCATACCTTTGACCTGCGCTGAAAACTTCAACCACTGATGAAGCCATGTTCTACACTGAATGGAACTAAGATTACTAGAATACAGCCCTCGAAGATCACAGGCCTAGTGGTTAGAGAAGCAGAACATTAAAATAAATTTAAAAAAAAGTAAAATTAAGATCCCTCCCAAAATCTGTCGTAATGAATTCAAAGCTGAAGTAAAAGCAACACAGTACATGCACAGTACAAAACAGATTGTTTAATTGCTCATACTGAAATAAATATTTCTCACCCGTCTCATTTCTTCATCAGTGAGCTGATTTAGGCCAAGACGACCTAAAGCACTGTCCAGATACAGCAGGTCCAGGGCCACTGCAGTGAGACGCCTCCGCACCAGGAAACTGGGCAACCACACAATTATAGGGATCTGAGATCCCAACGACCTCTGGATGAAAGGGAACATGAAACATCAAAGAGGAGGATGTAAAAGGGGGGCACACATATATAGATACACATATTTGTTTGTAGAAGGCAAACACTGACCAAATGACTTGGTTTCAAAGACTGGATTCCCAGCAGGGGACCAGAAAAAATCTCACGGACATCACAGAGTTCCAAAACATCTGGATGTGCCCCACTCTGAACCTGCAGTGCACACAGCCGTCACTACAGCGACGTAACTACAACCGTCACTACAGCCATCGCTACAATGACATTGGCAGATGTGTTAGTTTTTTTCTTCCAAGAAGGGCACCACTCTGCAACGACTTTGTTAATCATATCAGGGGGAAAAGGCACCTTGGCGCACAGATTCTGGAGCAAAGCACGCTGGGACCAGCTGCTGACATGGGGAGCTGCACATGCAACATTTTGCAGAATCCGTGCCTGGTGTTCAGAACGCTTCAGATGGGAAATCATCTGGAATTTCCTCTGCTGCTGTGGAGTCCAGAAGTGTCGAAACAGCAGCTGCCGTGGAAAGAGGTACCTGAAGAAGATAGGCGTAATAATTAAAGAAGTACCACTGTAAACCACTGGAATCAAGGGATTATGACCCCTTCTGATACCTTGAAATAGACTATTAGTGCACATTAAGTGTTTCCCAACCCAGTCCTCAGGGCACACCAGACATTTCCACGTTTTTGTTCTGCCTGCGTTCCCAATACATTAGGTTGGAGCAAAAACATGGAACCGGCTGGAGTGTCCCGAGGACTGGGCTGGGAAACACTGCATTAGAAATGATTTGTTAAATAAAAAATTCTACAAACTCACATTAGGATGAACACGAAACAAATGGCAAATGGAGGCAGCGAGATCACAGCAAGTGGAATGGCTTTAATCATGTCCCTTCGAAACTACAGGACAGAAAGGAAGGAAAAGCCTAAATTAATGACCCTGAAAGTGTCGAGCTGGGACTTCCAGCAATTGCTCCTATGTCAGACTGCTGTAGCTGGTTTGTGCTCCTTATGTTTTCTCAAAGCAGGTTGGAAAAATATGTAGACAGGTGAGATGCCACAATTTAGAAGAAGAATACATGCAACGCTACAAGTTATATATGTGTGTGTGTATAATATTACACTACATTACAAACTATATATGTTATTTTACTGTCAGTAAAATGCAACCGTAGGTTTTGTAATTATTTTGTTAAAAGTACTCCGACAACGCAGTGTTTGTAGTGGTTCTGAATTGAAACATTTGTTGATTTGGTGGACAGTCTTACCAAAATTAGTCTCTCCATTTCTCTATATGGGAGCTGTTTGTACTGGATGCTGTTACTACGGATGTTCCTCCGTATCCTTCTTACTTCTTTTATATCCTCAAATAGCAGATGAAATCCTAAAACACATCATGTCCAAAACATTAAGTATAACTGCTATAAATGTATTTTTTTAATTTAAACTGCAAGAGAATTTCTTCAACATATGTTATTATAGTAAAGCTAAAGTAGGCTGAGAATAAAAAATAAAACTAAATAGACAGCAGGCGATGTGCTGCCACGCACATTTCAATCAGTTACAAAACAAACAAACGAGTTCCTTACAGTCTTTTTTATATGACAGATTTCAACTGCAAGACCTGTCAAGTCTGTACAGAGGAATTCATTCTATAGAATCAGGTTATACTTACCTCTCATTAGGGTGTGGTACAAGACATAAAACCGAGGAAATCGTTGTTTCAAGACGTTTTCATACTTCTCGTTTATTCTCTTCAGTATACCCAGTCTAACTTGAGAGGTGGAGTAATAGCTAGGGAAAAACAACCTTTAAGTGCAAGACAAAATATATAAATATATTATACATCGTGTTAAGAAAATGGCCAATGACATATGCGAGATTTTAGGTACTGCATGCTCACACAACATTTAATTGTATTAACAACAGTATCTGTCGCTTATCCTATTGCCCATATCTAGGTATTGCCACATAACTTCGAAAAGGTTAAAAATGACCATATCCAATCTAATGTTAACCTGCTAACATGAGTGAAACTGCTAGCTAGCCAGCCAGCTTATGGGTGGTGTGTCATTCTGTGACATGTTTTAGTGCAACATTATGTCGCTCGATACCTTAATTTGACGTTGGTCCATTGCCCATGCACAAAAACAGCTTGCTTGTAGAGTCGAAGCATGATAAATGAGCGCAAATATTAAAATCTCTCATTGATGTTTCACGGTGGATCAGTGCACATCTAGGTAACTTCTTGGGGGTGTTCAAATTTCAACTTAACTTGCGCAGACCTTTCTAGCTTTTAATGACCTATTTCAACAAAATTCGTTATGAAGATCCAGAGAGAGTGGGTTTATCGTTAGTAGATTACACTAAATGCGCAGCGACTGCGCTAAACGGAAGCACTAAAATGTTTTTTTCGGCTGTACCGTAAGATTGTTAAAAATTGCAAAATAGCAGTGCTGAAATTCGGTATTTCACTAGTTAATTCGAATACTCACACAAAAATGTATAAGAATAGACAGATATAAATATTGCAAATGAACTATTCCCCACAACTGCAATATCACAAATTTGATGTAGCTAGGTAGTTCCTGGATATTGTCTTTTTTATAGCTACCGTAATTACACACGTTTTACCTCAGTTTTTTAGTTACCGTAATTACAAAAGCTGTCCCATGTTTTTTTAGATACCGTAAATACACATGCTCTCCCTCTGTTTTTTTATAGCTACCGTAATTACACATACTCTCCCTCAGTTTTCTGACGAGTGAATAGTAAGCATATGCCACCACCTGATAAAGAAATTTAAGAAAGAGAGAAATACGTCAAAAAATACAATTAATACTAATCTTACCCTACTATGATAAATAGGTAGCATATAAATAAACAAACATGTTTAGGGCGCTATTTTATTTTCTATTTCGGTAGATGTCCAGGCAAGACTCCTGAACACAAGGGGTCCTTGAGAGAATCAGGCAAATAATCGGTCGTCCCCGCGAAGTTAAGTAGTTGTAAACGTCATCAGTTTCATCGGTATGGAACAGCGTGGAATTGAGTTTTCTTTGTAGCGGTGGCTGAAATTTTCATAAAAGTGCGTGTTTATATGTTCATTTTTGTAGCATGTCGTTAAAAATACGAGACATCTTTACTATTACATTTCTCATTTTTGTTGTTTACTAACGTGGCATCAATGCATCTTGGTTAGATAGCTAAAAGCAATAAATAATAGTCTGGATTTTTTTTTAGGTTTTTCTGAGCCCAGAAGAGATGGCGAATCAACAGTATATAATCTTTCTCTGTGGAATGTTGGCCTTTAATGCATTAGTGCAAGGAGGCAGGCAAAGTCAAGATATCAAGTGTGGAGGTATTGTCAACATTTTAATTAAAGTAATTGTAATCTCATTAAAGATGCTCTCTGCATCTTTACACAGACATCCGGTTTAAGCGAGGTTGAGAGTTAGAGAAGAGGGACTATTAAAAGCTGGAGGTTAAGATGCAGGAATGTTTTAATTTTCGTTCTGACTATAAATATACTACCACAGTTCGCGGGCGGGGGAGTGCTGTAATGATGTATTCCCCCCTTTTAATTCCAGCTTGCAGAGCACTAGTGGATGAAATGGAATGGGCCATATCTCGGGTAGATCCTAAGAAAATGATTCAAACAGGATCCTTTAGGATAAATCCTGACGGCAGCCAATCTGTGAAAGAGGTAAAAATATATATATATATTTTTTTGAAAATAGAAAATGTTTATCGTGTCTTTTATAGCATTTGTACCTGTCTGTCCTTACTGATGATACAGCTGCTATGATGTGATTTAGATGCTTTTTCTTGCTATGATGCGTTTTGTAAACTTCATTTCCATCTACCCTTTGTGGTTCAGGTTCCTTTGGCCCGTTCTGAGGGTCATCTTCTTGAGATGATGGAAGAGGTGTGCGAGAAGATGAAGGATTACGGTGAGCGTGTGGATCCGACCACTAATCGCAAGGCGTATGTGCGACACACGTCACACGATGGCACGGCCATGGACCTCTCCGATGTGACCTTTGACTCTAGAGTCGGTGCCAGTTTAAAGTTTGCTGTAAGAATTTTTTTTTTAATTTTCTTTACATTATTATGGGTTTTATTATGGGTTTTTTTAAAGGACTTGAATGCCCCATATAGCTGAGCTACCATGACCAGTGTTCTAGTCTTAATTCCCTAAGTTGCAAAAGTTGGTAACTAGCCATTTTCCTCATAAAATGTATTTCTTCACTTGAAATAATATTTCTGTGCTAATTAGTATCTACTTTAAAGAAAGGTTTTGTAGTTGGATTGAAAACATTCTTGGCTCGAAATCACCTGTGTCTAAAAGAATTGTTTTATTAAAGAGTATATATTATTTGCTTTGTCTCTTAACATGACAATACCTCTAAAATCTAAAACAATTAATGGCACCAGTAGTTATGTATATTGGATATATTACATGCTTGAATTCAAATAATTGAAAAGTATCTCTGCCATTAATGACCTTGTATTTCATAATTAGTGACAGGAAATCAGAGTTCAAAAGCAGCTACAAATGTGAAAGCTACACAAAAAGCATGTATTGATATAAATTTGTAGTGTATGTACCAATTCTCTAACTACTCTCTGCCCTCCCCCCACCCCCACTTTTTTCCTACAGTGTGAAACAATTGTTGAGCAGAACGAGGATGAAATAATTGAATTTTTTGCTCACGAGACAGACAATGTTAAAGACAAGCTCTGCAGCAAAAGAACAGGTACATTAAAACCAAATTTGAATACAAAATTTGAATTATTTTTATATGTACTTTTTTTCACACATTCTTTATGCTAAAATGGCTTCGGGTGAAAGTTTAAACGATATAAATTCTGCTTACAGATCTTTGTGATCATGCACTGAAGATACCTCATGATGAACTATAACAACCCTAGCTGATATGGAAAAAATACTGCAGAGGATCAGTAATTTTTCTCCAGTACACCCAAGTCTGTCACATAGTGTCCATGTTTAGGGCCAGTAGTCCACAAGGAATCTGATCAGGCTAAGTTTCCCAAAAGCATTGTAGCACAAAGATCATTGTTAATTGGGAGAGCGAGTATCACACTGAACACTTTCTTTTACACATGATTTTGTGAAATAATGCCCTGACTTTTCAAACTGGAGTGTTTCATTGCAGATTTTGGGATTTGATTAAATCTGAAAGCTATTGGCAATAGATCACTATTAGAGTATTTTAGATGTACCTTTAAAAAAAAAAGTCTGGTTATACATTGTGTACAGGCTGACTGTTCTCTCAGTTCGGCTTTAGCAAATCTTGAGAGCTGTGAACATGTAGCTTAAGTTACTGTTTGCTTGTTTGTTCAGTGTGACGGGGAAATGCAATCAGATATATTCCCTTTCAAAGTGTTAAAAAAACCTCTGTGGATGCAAATTCACAGGAATTTTTTGCATGAATTGCCTCAAGTATTGTTAGAAAAACTGCCATGTTTACTTTTTTTTTTTTTTTTTTAACAACATGTGGATTCTGAGTAGGAAATGAGCTTCTCTGCTCTAAAGTGGTGGTCAGATCGATCATTTTCCATGTTCACCCAGAGTAGAAGGATATGAAATCTTAGCTTTGTTTACTTTCTGTAACTTTTTATTGCTTAATATTTAAGGTCACATCTGGTTCCTGTCAGTTTATTTATCTTCAATTAGGGATAAAAAATTGCCATTAAAATTCCCAAATTTTCGTGTTTGTAAATTTGATATCTGGTGTGTGTTATAGCCTGAACATGTTTTCAACTCCCCTGTTTTTATGGCTTTCCTTCATGCATTCCTTTTTGGAGAAATAAACTATTAAAATTTGTGTATTCAGAGCAACTTTATAAAATGTTAACTTGTTAAGCAGCACAGAAAACCACACATGTAAACAGATGAAAAACGTGTAGAAATAGATTCTCAAAAGCCTGTTATTGATTGTACATTGTTGTAAATTGTACATGCTGGTCAAATAAGAAATTATAAAACAGGATAATGTCAAAGCAATTTATTGCAGGCAGGTCCATTTTCTATTGTGATTAGGCACATTAATCAATTTACACATGAAGAATTGGACATAATGGTTGTATGGTGACTGCTGCAAAGTAAGATGCGTGAGTCAATATAATTACTCTCAACATTCACTTATATTCTAAACAGAGTAGCAACTCATAAAACCAACATGTGTGTGTGTGTATATATATATATAAACAAAAACTTCCATGTTTGGTAGGTTGTTCATCCAGTCAGTGTGCCACAAAATATCTTAAGATGTAATACTTAAAGTGAATTCCTGAATAGTGGTACTATAAAGGAATCCTTGTGTGCTTAACTTTGTTAAATTATACTCAACGTATTTAAGAATCCGACTTTCAAAACCAAGGGTCCTTTGGTGGGGAAGCATTCCATGCAGCTCACGGACTTGTACAAAATCATATGTGAATACAGCATTTACAGTACGTCATTTTGGAGTTCATGAATCATGGAGAGAAACTTTCAGTTTTTGAAATAGATGAACCCCAGTGCATCACCTCATTGTGCATGGGCACGCTTCGCCAACGTATTGCACTTTACAGTAATTACAGCAGTTCACAGTATACATAGTTCAGACTATGAATAATCCACAACGGCAAATATATTGTAATCATTGTACTTTTCAGAGCAGGCCTGCCCATTAAAGTTTCAAAAGACAATCTATGGATTAAAATACATTTTAAATGTAAAAAGAAAAAAAAAGTTACACTTCCAACATAATATTATGGAAAACCTAATTACAACAGACAGTAGCTAATGCTTTTTTTTACCTCAGAAACACTGGTGTCCTCAGTATACATACATATCAAAAGAGATCCTCAACATATGAGGCAGATGTACATGGGTCCATAATAGTCCTCAGTGAACAAATGACAAATGGTGACAAAATATAAATATCTAATTTCTTGGGAGTCAAGTTCAATAAAGGAACAGAGGTAAGAAAATTAAAACGGTTGTGTCAACATTAGTTTGACAAAGGAGGTTGGAGGTTCACGACTGATGTACTTCATGGAACTTGAGCTCTTTAGGGATGCGAGTCTCCGGGCCATATAGTTCACCGGCACGAGTCTCAAAGGCAGCTACCATCTGCTTAACAACCTCATCAAAGAACATTGTGGCCAGTTGGGAGTGTAGAATAGAACGGAACTCGAAGGATATCTAAGGAGACCAGGTGAGAAAAGGGGGGGGGGGGTGAGAAGGAATCAGCGTGG
The DNA here is from genome assembly GCA_025802075.1 of Tenebrosternarchus preto. Lineage (NCBI taxonomy): Eukaryota > Metazoa > Chordata > Actinopteri > Gymnotiformes > Apteronotidae > Tenebrosternarchus > Tenebrosternarchus preto. Next base: position 7,333,337 of record JAOYMR010000018.1, on the reverse strand, counting down.
AAGGAATTTGAAAAGACTTTTGAATAATGACGATATGCGAGTGGCATGGACTGTCTGGAACGGCTTCACTGTGTTTTGGTTCCTGGCATGGAATTTCAGCCTAAGCCATTGCTACATCACTGTGGACATAGGGTTCAAATACAGGCAGCTGAAGGAAGCAGTCCCATCTCAAGTGAAGAACTTACAGAGAAATCAACTGTGCACGTCCTTGGATAACCAGGGATGCCAGGGCTGAAGCGCCATATCGTCTCCAAGTGGTTGAAAAGTTTTCCATCTGAACACACGGCCTAAAAAAAGGAAATTTGAGAGCTTAACGCTTGTTTAAAAAAAAACAAACAAAAAAACCACAACAACTGCCATCCATTCAGCCAGGAGTGACACTTCAGTGATGCCTACAGCACATGCCGTATTCTCCACTCTCATCCAAGTAATGAATTTAGACCACCTTTTTATTCAAATAAAATAAAACATTCTTTTGGTAGTGCTTACTTTTACAAGGTGCGGACGAACGTTTGTGATCATGGAGGTATATCTCTCCACCACTGGCTGGAAACCGACCTCCAGCTGGGCTTTGGCGTAGCCGGCTCGCTTCATTATTGTCTGGGATTTTTTGCACCATGGAACAAAGCGATTGTAATCATCTACATTCGCTACGACGTCATACATTTCCTGCATAGAATACCTGGTGAAAGAAAGCATTAAGAGTAGCTTGATTTATCTGTTCACTTCTACATGAAATCAAAACACTGCAACCTTGAGACAAACAGGGAAAATCATACTACTTTATACAGTGTTACAATATAATCTAATAGAACTATATCCAGACAGATCTGACAAACTAAATCTATACTGGCTGTAACAGAAGACAGTGATGAGCCAGAATTGTATTGGGAAAATGAATGTTGAATCCACTTTAAAAAAAATCTATTTACTGTTTCTAAAACAATTTTAGGTACAATTTTTAGTACATATTTAAAGGTACTTTCAAGTTTTTAAACTAACGTTCCAGGGCTTTAAAGGATCCTTACAAATGGTACCATACCCTATAATTCGTCGTTCAGAATACTGCTTTCTCTTATTTGCTAGACTGATGAAGTTTCGATCCAGGGGTGTAGAGGGCGCTGTCTGGTTCCGACACCATGGTCCCTTTGGGTTTTTCGCTATTACGACTCCCCATACAGCAAGGTATCTAAGAACATAAATATATAGATTAAAACATGGTCTTGAGAGAGAATTGCAGACTTTAAATCAAAGTAGTGCGACCCCTAGCAACACAGTTAAATGTATCTGACTGTCCCAACCATTATGCACGGGAAGGCAAAATTACTTATTTCACAGCACGTCGTACCCAGAGAAAACATGGTGCAACTCGTGCACAAGTACTTCAGTCACATGAAATAAGTTTCTGCACTCACTCACCTAACTGGCTGCTCCAGTTGACCTCTGGGAAACCGCAATTTTGGAGAGAGGGAGCGAAATGTAACAGTTCCGATGCATTTAGATAAACGGCGCGTACTCATAGACAGCGCCATTTAAGGTCACATCCAAACCTCCAGTTTTTAAGCATAAAAGGTCCATAGAATGTCACCGACAGAATACCTCTATAATGTCCTTCAACTACTACTATTTAGCGTGGATTCACATCAGAACTAAAGGCTAAGTAGCGGTTAAAACACTTTACGACTTACATAATTTTTCATCGGGCTGGGGGTGGGGGGAATGTCGACCGACTACAAAGTCATAATCTTAGAGTGTAATGGCCAAATGAAATAGAAATTAAAATGCCATAGCGAGATAGCTAACTTATTAGTTAGCACATAAATGCTAACTAATAAGCCAGGGGCTGGCTAGGCTTGCTAACAAACTAGCAGAGAATAACCAAGCTATGTGCTAACTCTTTAAACGGTAGATGTTCTCGCACAAATGTCCCATAAATCCCAACAGCCGTTTATGCAGGAAGGTTGGTAACATGTGTTAATAAATATATTAGCGAAATGAAGTCGATTCCAAAATTGCCTAAAACGCCGAGGACACATGCAGTTCAGCAGACTCACGTTGGCTCCGCCCACAATCGTACTATATTCATTAATGAAAACATTCCCGTTATAACCGATCGATATTCCTGACAGATATGTCATAGAATTTATGTTAATTCTCGATTTTTTTGTGGATTCAGTTCACATTTGTTTAAAAAGCACTTGCATGTACGTTATGACAGTAAAACTTGTTTATTTAAGGAAAAGGTCAAGTCCTTGAGTGGTCAGTTTGTGGATGCGGCTGGCTGTTTGTTTTTGGGCAGCGCACTATTCTAACAAATAAGCGAATTATCTACGCTAGCAGATGGGTTGTAATTGTATGTGTATGTGGATACAGAACGTAATACAGCCAAGCTAGCGTACATACAACGTAGCTAGACGTATGTAATAAAACATTTTGACTGTAGTTTTCACACAGCGTCCGAGCAAACCACGAGATGTCACTGTTATTTAAAGTCTTGAGTTGGTGTTGTAGTGCCGCCGTTCCTGTAGGTGGATACTGTAGGTCTGTGTTCTATTAGTCAGAGCAATAAACAACGGCGAGCGTACTTGGACATGAAGTTAGCCTTTCCTTGAGTAATTATCACAAATCAAACAAAATAATATCATTACCTCACTCTTCTCTGGCCTGATGAAGGAGCTTCGCCCTGACTGATTTGGGGAGATGGGAATACTAAGCATAACAGACCAGGTAATTCGCTAAAAAGCAGGAGATTTTGAGACGCATTTTTTCCTTTAACACTACTGCTTTCTTTATCCCATTTTGGGGCGGGTTTGGCGATTACCTAGCTAACTAGCATCTGCTAGGTCGGAAACAGGCTGTGGCGGGACTGTTGTTTTTCGGTCCTCGTTGTTATTTGAAACCTACCGTGCGTTGTTATAGTTGTTATCTAATTGTTCATATTGGCACACCACGAATGCATTTTTGTTTGTGTAGTGCTAGCAATGTAACGAGTTTATATGTAGCTAGCCAGCTAGCTAGCTAATATGTAGCTGGCTCCATTAGCTAATTTAGGATGCTAGCTGGCTAACTAGCGAAACAATTGGCTAACGTATCTATCCCGACTAGCAAGATATCTAACTTAATAGGTGTAGGTAACCGGTAATCTCAATGGTAGTTTGCCATCTCACGTAATACGTTCGGTTAAATGACGCAGTAATATTTTAGATGAATGACAAAATAGAATTGGCATTTGATGTGCAAATCTGGATCATAAGCTAACATTAGCATTGTGAGTCTGACCTATTTGCAACGAGCCCTATCAGACACGTTAGCTAGCTAGCTGCTTCTTCGTTATAAGAACACAATTGCTGTTCAGGCTACTTTCAGGTTGTTAAATCGATTAGCCAGAGTTATGTATACACGATGGAAATGTATTTAAAACCGAATTTTAGGTTTACTGAGGATGTTTTGTGTGTAATGCCTCTTGGGAGTTGGAAGACCTGAGAACTAGTTGCAGGGGTTGCTTGCTAGCTAACTACAGTACATTTCTATCCTGAAAGCAACTGACTTATTTGCCTTGTATGTAAGGCTTCATATGAATCTCACACATAAAGTATTTGATGTATTGGGTACAATTTTAGCTATTTCAAGCACACACATCAGTTCATCTCAGTTTTCAAGATGACCTGTCTGTGACAACTGCGATTGTTCTTTATTTGAAACGATGGGTCCTGAACAGTGTTTTTGTAATTACAAAATTGCATTGCATGCTATTGTTCTGCATTCATGAGATTTATTCTGGTTTGAGGTCTGTGCTGGAGTATCAATTCTTGTGCCTTCCTTTACCAAAAAGTGACTGTGGCTTTTGTAATTGCTTAGTAAGGCCAGTTGTTACTGACTGGTACTCTTCCTTATCACCTGCTAGTGTCAACATTTGAGAGAGCTGGGTATTACTGCAGGCCTCAAGCACCATCTGAGGTTTTTCTTAAATTATTAGCTTATTCCTGTGTAATATTTCTTGTTCCATGTTTTGTGGACATATTTTCCTTTATTTAATGTTGCGTTATTTTTCTTTCTAATTTGTTTTTCACTGATGCTCAGATTTCATCACTTCTGTTAGGCTCCTGTTGTTTTCCCCTGATACTTGTACCAAAAATTTTTTCAGACAAAACATCTAAAATAAAAAGGTTTGGTGTAGTGCTAGCAGTAAAAAGCTGTCAGGTCTTACTGCAATTGGTGTATATGACTCAAAATCCCACTGGATCCCATCAGATCCAACAGACCTTTCTGACATGTAGGATCTGACAAATGAAGCTTGACTATTTTGATTTATGTACCGATAGGGGTTTTTTTTTTTTTTTTTTTAGCTGTAAGAGGAAATCTGGTACTCATTATCTGTTGTCTGTCTTTCTTAATCCACATATTTTGTGTCCTGGAAATCTGGATACAACATAGATTCAATGTTTATTCTTATAGTTCCACTTATAATTTGGGCTGGTTGAAATTTGACCTCAGATATACAAGCCCTCTGTAGTATGTACAAACTCTCTATAGTATGTACAAGCTTTCTACAAGTAAATAGTAGTTTGTCATCAAGTCAAAGTCTCCAGCCATTCTCTGACACATTATTAATTCTGTAAATAATTCTCACCAACCACGTTATCAGATGTTTGAAATGTATGTTTGAAAATGTACAAACATTTTGTCTTTTAGCCACCCCTAGTCCAGGCAATATTCAGCCGAAATGCAGAAGAAGTGAAGTTTTTATTGCACAAGAAAGATGAAGTTAATGCACTGGTAGGTGTTCATCTAATTATACCAACTAATGGTAAAATTATGTAGTTCTTTTTAATTACCAAAGTGGTCTCTAGGAGACAAGCATAATCCACTTTACCTTAACAGGGCAGACTTTTAATGTGAAGACTGTGATGCCTTTTTCAAAATCTCTGTGGAAATTTAATTAGCGCTCGCTAATCGTCTCCTCCAATCCCTCAACATAAGTGGTTGTTGTTGAAGAGATGCAAGAGGCTGAGTAAGAGGTGAAATGGTCTTTTGTTATTGCAGGACCAAGTACGGCGTTCCCCTCTGCATGCTGCTGCTTGTTTGGGTGATGTCCGCATCATGGACCTCCTCATCAAATCGGGTAATGTGCACTTCCTCCACAGAAGAATGCCTGAGCCAAAATGATTTTCTAATAATTTTACAAACCTCTCGATTAAATTAGGCTGTTCTATGTTAAGGCTATTCTAACACATAATACGTTAAAAAAAAAAAAAGTGTGACTTTAAACGTGATCAAATCCTTTAGGAATTTCATTGTGATGATGCAAGTAGGAGAGGAGTAGCAAATAATTAACGGTTACGTAACTTAATCATTGCTAAGAAGAGCAGTATAAGATCAGGTCTGGCAAAATATTTACATATATACTTCATAAGACATACATTTGAAAAAAAAAATACGAATTTAACCATTTATCTTTCTTTATAGGTGCTAGTGTTAATGCTAAGGACCAAGCATGGCTGACTCCCCTGCATCGGGCAGCTGCCTCGAGGAATGAAGTAAGGCCCCTCCCCCCCCCTCACTGTCTTGTTTAGCAGTAGTTTCCCAACCGTGTGTGGTCGTGGTTCCTGCTCTTCATTCTCTTGCTCTCTGCTGTCAGAGGGCGGTGGGGTTGCTGCTGAGGCAAGGGGCAGAGGTTGGCGCCCGGGACAGGCTGTGGCAGACGCCGCTCCACGTCGCTGCTTCGAACAGGGCCACGAGGTGCGCCGAAGCTCTCCTCCCCCTGTTGAGCAGTCTGAATGTCGCGGACCGGAACGGTAGAACAGCTTTGCACCATGCAGCCTACAGCGGCCACGCGGAGGTAATCCAAAATGAAGTGTAACGAATTCAAAATGAACAGGAAGGGATATGACTTGTTCTCATTTGTCAGACAACACTTCATTTTGAGGTTTGGAGCTAGACTCCACCAACGAAATCCATGAGTTCCTCCATCTTACTTTGGTTAAAAGTTTTCCGGCATCTATACGCATAATGAAACCCTGTTAGAAACCCAGTTTTGCTGCAATAAACTTTGAAAACTGCACACAAGGTAATTGAGACAGGGTTTTAGTTACAAACGTAGTTGTGCTACAATAAATACAGTCTTAACAGCACGCCTGCCTGCCCTTTTTCAGATGGTGACCTTGCTTCTGAACAAAGGCGCAAACCTCAGCGCCAGTGACAAAAAGGACCGGCAGGCTATCCACTGGGCAGCTTACCTCGGTAAAACTTGGTTTTTCCATTTTGTTTTACTACCAAGAATCAGCTCTGAGCACAAAAAGTGAATTATATAATCATATAATAATACGGCATACATATACAATTGGGTCGATGTCCTTAGAATTTAACCTAACACAGTTATGCTAAAGGGGTGCGCGTAGTGGTGCGGTATGGAGTAACATACAAAGGCCCTCTTGTTGGCTAATCCTTAAGTGGAAAACCTATGCACTCTACAGGACTTAAAAAAAAAAAAAAGAGTGAAATCACCTTTTCTGAAACATAAAGCATTCCCTGTGTGGAACAGTAGGGGGCATTGTATTAATTGATGAGGAGGGGGGATGTGAGATCTCGGAGTAGTACGGTAAGTCAGAATTTTTACCAGCCAGAGGCTGGGAGTGTTGGGAGTTCTTCCAGACCTCAAGAAAAAGGTTTTGAAATTGAGGCTTTCTGTGCTGCATGGATAGAGATTATGTGATGTGATTGTGTCCTGTGATGGATACTTTTTTTGTTTTGTTTTGGGGTTTTTTTCGGGTGGCCGTTTTTCAGAGAATGATAATACAACTTTTCTTTCATTTGTGGGTAGTGGTTGGGTGAAGCCATTTATTATCGAACAATTGTTTGCCCTTTTAAAATCATAATAACATCAGAATCTACCCAAATAACCCTGATCAAAAGTTTACACACCCTAGTTCTCAATACTGTGTATGGAATCGTTTAGCACATTAACCCTAACCCTTATCCTCCTTTAACATATTCACCCTAAACCTAATGCCCCTTTAACATAGTATTACCTCCACATAGTATTAAATTGCTGGTAGCGTGGCCGAACGGTCCAAGGCGCTGGATTGAGGCTCCAGTCTCCGTGGTTACTACATTTTGTTGCTTTGTACTCGTACATGTGTAATGACAATAAAGTTGAATCTAATCTAAACCAGTAGTCTAGCAAGTTTTTTAAATATAGCTGGAATCACTGTTTGTCATGACTTAGTTTGTTGACTTAAAATTTTGCTCATTGGAGATGAAGAGTTTAGAGAGCTTGTGTGTCAGCAGATGGTCAAAGTTTGAACCACATCGTTCAGCCTATGCAGTGGTTGGCTTGGTATTCTGAGTCATCCAGTGAATTTTCCATTATTACAGTCTTATTACAGAAAACCACCAATTGCTTTTGTGCAATCTTTAACTTGTGTAGCCTTGTTTTAATTGTCTTTGCATTTTTCTCTCTGTTAACCAGGGCATTTGGAGATTGTCAAGATCTTGGTGTCTCGCAACGCTGATGTGGCCTGCAGGGATAAAAGGGGCTACACCCCTTTGCATGTAGCTGCTATTAGTGGGCATATTGACGTAGTCAAGCACTTGCTTCGATTGGGAGCTGAGGTGAGACAACGAAGCCTAAAACAACTTTTAAGCAGCTGAGGGTGCTTGATCCAAGGCTGAACTACTGCAGTGTGATCATTCTTTTTTTTTTTTTTTTTTTTTTTAGATACTAACCCTAACAGCCCATCATCTCGTGTGCCTTTCCCTCAAACAGATTGATGAACCAAATGCCTTCGGGAACACTTCTCTGCACATGGCCTGTTACAACGGGCAAGAGGCCGTTGCCAACGAGTTGGTGAATCGTGGCGCCAACGTGAACCAGCCCAACCTGCGGGGCTGCACGCCCCTGCATCTGGCTGCCGTCTCCACCAACGGGGCCCTTTGTCTTGAGCTGCTAGTCAACAATGGTGCAGATGTCAACATGCAGGTCAGTAACATCTTAACTATAAGGGACCCCTTGGTCAAAAACGAAAACACTGATGAATCTTGACCGAAACCGGTTGCTCGTTAAGCGTTTTTGTTTTGAATTGTTGGGTTTATATGGGGTTACGTTTCAGCGGAGAACTTCCCTTTTTGAAACTTCATCTCAGTCATTGGCTTTGTAATAAACTGATCTTTCTTTTTTCACTCCTCAGAGTAAAGAGGGGAAGAGCCCTTTGCACATGGCCGCCATACATGGGCGCTTCACCCGTTCCCAGATCCTTATTCAAAATGGTACGACTCCACGTAGTATTAAAGCAACAGCCTAGTTTTTCAAATATAAACACATTTTATCCTTTTTTTGTTATACCAATTTGATTTCTCCGTGCTGATCTCTTTAAGGTGGGGAGATCGACTGTGTGGATAAACATTGCAATACTCCTCTTCATATTGCTGCTAAGCACGGTCATGAGCTGCTCATCAGCACTCTGATGACCAATGGTGCTGACACAGCCAGGTAAGGCCCAACTTCCAGGTAACCTCCAGTTGGCAGGTAACCTGGGCCAACTGACCGACAAACTCTAGCAGTCGGCTTGACTTTGATGTTTGATTTTACTTTTGTTTAATCGTCCGGGAAACTTGGGGGGAAAAAAGTAGCTGAAAAAAGCCTAAAACATTATTATTACAATATTCAACGTAAATGCCAGAGCGAATGCACTTTGAATGGTAACTGACTAATTTGTTGACAGCGGTTTTTTATTTTATTTTATTTTACTTATTAGTAAAACTCCTTAGGACGCAGAGGGAAGGGGAAATGGTCTTGATAGTGTACAATGATGCTTTAATAAACACACTGTTGTACAACATGCTTCCTTGTTTACTTGTATTATATGTTTTATGTAAAATATCTGGCAACAATCCTAACCTTGCTATTAGACCAGACAGTATAAATATAGCTGGAACATTCCAAGCTCGGTAAACTAAAATAAACAAAATCTTCTTTTGTTTTGATTACCAAGGACCTTACCACAAATTGCAACTATTTATGATTAAATGTGGTTTTTTATGCACTTTTTTAAACTGCAGAAACAGCTTCTTCTTCTTTCCTATATCTGCTCTCTTTCCTTCGTCATCTTAGGCGAGGGATTCATGGGATGTTTCCATTGCACTTGGCCGTGCTCTACGGGTTTTCAGACTGTTGTCGAAAGTTACTCTCCTCAGGTAACTATTTTTTTTTCCTTTTCTTCACTTATGTTTTCCACTTAACTGTAGTGCATTTCAATAATACGGCAGCACTGTATTTGTTGTTTCAACGGTGTACATTGGATTTTAAATAAACCATGACTTTCAGGCAACTTTAATCTGAGGATAACTTTTTTTATTTCGTGAAAATTCTCAATACTCTGTGTGAATTAGTCTTCTCATCTGACCAAAAGGCATTTTTAAGATTCTTAAGGCGTTAAGGTCTTATGACCTTAGAATGGCTGTAGGCCAAGTTGCCTCTGTTGGGCCTCTGAGCAAAGCCCTTAATGCTCAATTGCTCATGATGTATTCAGTCATAATTGTAAGTCACCTTGGATAACCACGTTCGCTGTATGGTTTCAGTGTAACGGTCTTAAGACTTGAGAATTCCATGTTTTAGCAAACCCTCTGAGGTCCTGTTGGTGTGTTTACTTTATGACAGTCAGTTGGTTTGATGGTCAAACAATTTTGCTTGTGATTGACAGTATTATTTTGCAATCCACTACTGTTTTCCTCTGTATTCTACCAGAGTGGTGGGCTGTTAGTGAAGTATTGCTTCTTAAAGCCCCAGCAAACTTTACCAAAGTTTTTATCATGATTAACTCCTTTGGGGAAAATCAGTTTTTGTGCACAAACATTGGTTTATGTTCCTTTAAGATCAAATCTCATTTGGAAAATGAGTTACTGTACATGTGACAAGCATTATTGCATCATAAATGATAAGAGCCTATCAAGTTTTAGTATGCAAATACAGACCATACATGTTACCAGGGAGTGTAGCTAAGTACAAAGCTGAAAAAAAGATCTTTTTACATGTAAACTGCCTTCACAGAAATGTTTAACTAGTGTTAATTTTATGAGCCTTCCAATCAACACAATGCACTGAATAAACTGTATTACAATATTGGAGCACTATTTCCTATCAACAAAATGCATTGAATAAACTGTACTACAATATTTGAAGCCATGACTGACTCATCCACAGCACGTGTCGGGCTCTGACCACATCCCCCAGTCCCCATGTCACAAAGTCAGTTAATGTTGATGACACTGGAGCGTGAAGTAACACGCCATTCTTGGAAACAACTGGCAACCGATGTTAGTTATTTGTGGAGGTCGCGAACTGGCTGGGTTGCCATGGATTTTTTTTTTTTTTTTTGCACAAACTGACACATTTGCCAGTAGGCTTTACTAAGCCCTTGGACACCCATCCAACTCAGTCATATTAGGCTTCAGTGTCATTTGTATTCCGTTTCTAATATGTGTAGTTAATTGAATCCAGATTTATTTATGGCAACAAAGATGCATCATTGAAACCCTGCTTTACTCCCTGTTGTTTATCCTTGCATTTTCATTTTATAAGACTGTATTGATGATGCTTTAATTTGCATACCTCTGAAGTCGACTTTTTAATTCGTGATGCAGGTCAGCTGTACAGCATTGTGTCATCTTTGAGTAAGGAACACGTGCTGTCTGCTGGGTTTGACATAAACACCCCAGATAGCCTGGGGAGGACCTGCCTGCATGCTGCGGCCTCCGGAGGGTGAGACGCCTCAAACCCAACACGCCTGCATTGGACTGCTCAAATGCTTTATACGCTTTATAGGTCAAAAATCAAAAAGACATCTTGGCATATTTAATCATTCTAAAGACTGATGGATACCCATATGACTGGTCCATGGCTGAATAACAATGATAATAATACAATTTATTATTGTTGTTTATCAATTGATGAGTAATTAGGAAAACTTTTTTTGGGCAGAAATGTGGACTGTCTTAACTTGCTGTTGAGCAGTGGTGCAGACCTGATGAAAAAGGATAAACTGGGAAGGTAAGTTATTCACTGATTTGCTAGGGATGTTGTTCTTTTTTGGCATTCCCCTGTCAGGTTCGCTCAGCACCCCTTTCCCCCAACCTCCCGTGTTCAGGGCGCCCCTGCACTACGCAGCAGCAAATGGAAACTTCCAGTGCACGATGGCCCTCGTGAGCGCTGGAGCCGGGGTCAATGAGCTGGACCTGAAGGGGTGCAGTCCTTTGCACTACGCTGCTGCCTCCCAGACCTTCCGCAGGTACGGTACTCTTGCGTAGGTATGGTCTAACCCTAACACTAGCTGCTTTCAGCTTCAGCTGGGCAAGGGAAGGGGAGCAAGCACTGGTTCCTCAAGTTTCCTTGCACCATTGGTTATTTGCTTACAGAGTAAGACTGATTAAAATGAAGATTAGCCAGAAATGCTCCAAAAAATACCCAGAATTCCCAAAGTGGAGCTGGCGTACGAGCCAGTCCTGGATTTTGTCGCGTAGCTCTCATGAAATTAATTTTTGGTGTTTCAGATCAGACTGCCACCACTTTGGCAACCGCCAGAGCGATGAGCGAGACAAAGAAGGTCTGCTGTAAGTACAGGGTTCTGCTGAGGCTAAAACCGTTGTTGGAGCCCGGCGCAGCCAATCAGGCCCTCACGTTCCATCTGTTTCTGCCCAGGTGTCTGGAGTACCTGCTGGATAACGGGGCCGACCCAGCACTGCGTAACAGCAAAGGATTCAGTCCTGTCCACTATGCAGCTGCCTACGGCAACAAGCAGAACTTAGAACTGGTGGGTTTGAATGAGTCCCGCTCAGCCATGTGATGTGTGTGTGAGCCATCGCAAGCTTATTCTTTGGGTTGGAATAGTCCCTTGTTCAGTATGGGATTCATAGCCATGCAGGAATATGGATTTGTGGGGGTGGGTGAGGGGAGAAAGAGGAATGTATGCAGACAGTTCCACAAAATAATCATGTTCATCTGTCCTATTGCTTTATAAGTATATATTTGTTTATAATTGGTTGCTTTATGTGAGTTGCGGATCTCTTCACAAAATGTATCCCCCCACCCCCCACCCCCGCAGCTCTTAGAAATGTCCTTCAACTGTTTGGGAGACGTGGAGAGCAGTTTCCCTCTGAGCCCTTTACACTTGGCTGTGAGTATTTTATATAAAGTAACTCTACATTCAAAGAAATCACCCCACATGCTGTTTGATTTATGAATCGAGATCATCAGTGATCATCAGTGCTGAAAAATATGAAGGATTTGAAGTTGGTTTGAAGTATTTCTCCTCCTTCCGTCTCTCCTAGGCATATAATGGTCACTGTGAAGCTCTGCGAGTTCTGGCAGAGACTCTGGTGAGTCTGGATGCGAGGGACAGCGGTGGGCGTACGGCACTTTACCTGGCTGCCCTGAAGGGCCATGCGTCCTGCATGGAGGTGCTCCTGGCTCACGGCTCCTCCTGCTTCCTCAAGGAGCGCGTTCGCAAGTGGACCCCATTCCACGTTGCAGGTGTGTATCGGCTGCCGCCTGAAACTCTACCATTTGCTGGAACATCTAAACTGTGGAAAACGGCATGCAATAATTCACTTTACTATCAAGACAACGGAGACAGGAATCAGTGTTGTTATAGCTAGGGGTGAATCAGCACATCTATTTGCATGCGGCCGTTTGGAGAATATGGGTTCGCCTGTTTTTGAAAGTAATGTGGAATCCAATTTCTGAAGTGCAAGTTCCACCCGAAGCGTTAATCGGTAAGCCGTTATCAGCATTCCGTCCTAAGCTTGGCTAAGACTCGTTGCTGTTTGAGTCAGTCACACTATGGTGAATGTAAATGACCCCAAGGCGCTCAAAGGCCCGCCTGCCTCTTTCAAAGAAGCTGTGGGGAAAATTTTAGGTTCCCAGTGAACTGAGCGAGCAAGTGGTGAATGAAGACAGTGCGTCCGTGTTTTAGGGGATGTGTGGAGAAAAGCAATCTGGGTGATGCCACTGAAGTGTCGGCCATTTAAACATCTAGCGCAACCGACAGAGGGATAGTGCCCAAGGATTCTTATTGGTGTAGTTTGGTGTATTTGCCTGGATAGGACTTCAACCCTTGTCTCCGTTGAGAGAGGCAACATTGAACCCTAGTCTTCCATGGAAGAGGCAGCATTGAACCCTAGTCTTCCATGGGAGAGGCAGCATTGAACCCTAGTCTTCCATGGGAGAGGCAGCATTGAACCCTAGTCTTCCATGGGAGAGGCAGCATTG
>JAOYMR010000018.1:7286601-7305720 GCA_025802075.1 Tenebrosternarchus preto | reverse complement strand
ACTATCCCTGTTCCTAAAACGAGACAGATAAGATATTCATGAAAACACTTACAGCACAATATATCATGATGATAATGTTATCATTAGTAATTTTTTTTTTTATTGCTCATGGGATTGCTGCTACGTTTTGTAAAAACTGTTCTGGAGCTAATAACCTGTGAACTTGTCCTGTCATGTTTGTACGTGATTACGCATCGTGGTGTATGTTCATATTTCATCCAGGCACACCCAGTGCACCTCTCAAAAGCTGTTACGTAATTACTTGAGGAAACACACCAAAGACCAAATATGGTGTGTTATTCCACTTTTTAAACATTCACACCTCATTATTTGGACGAAATGCAACTCAAAATAACAATAAATTAAAAGCACCTGGATTCAAAACGTTTAAGTATTGCGCTAATAAACTAACGTCATTATCGTTATTTTGCTTTTAATTAAAGAAATAAATAGTGATTTTTATGATCGAAATCATTTCCTGAACTGATGGTCAAAACTGACTTTTCATCTTTTTTCCATTCAGACGCGTAATAAGAAACTGACAAAGTGGACGAAAAACAACAAACCTTTAACAAAAGTATTTTTAAAAGCTTAAATGTTACTCCAAAGCGATAAAGCCAAATGTGTACTAGAGCGCACAAAGCGCCACTTCCTCATCGAAAATAAGCTCGTCATCCGCACCACAAAACATTTAGCAAGTGTTACATTTTCGTCTGAGCTTTCAGTTGTACGTTATCATCACATGACGTCTATTTACAGGCTATCCAGGCAGTAACAACTCAATGGAGTATATGCGTCGTCGTTGCCGTTCTATTTTTAGATCAGACGATTCCACTTTTTGCGTCTTTTGCGTCAATGGAATCCCAATTGTGTGTGCGTCAAGCGCACGCATGAGATAGTGCAGATAGATTCATTGGTTCGTTACCCGGAAATCGCTGCTCTTAGCTTTCCATTTATGTCGATGTCACGCCTCTAGACGACGTAACGGCATAATATATTGCATTGGATGTGAAGTGTGGGTAGCTCAGTTTCTAGATATGAGGCAGAACCTGTTGCTCGTTCTATGTTTTCAGTCTATTTGGAATTAAAGAAAAGTTTTGTAATTCTGATTTAACGGATATATTTTACACAGGTAAGATCATGATTATATTAATGATAATCATATGTATGCGCGCTGGCTTTATTATTTTGTTTTCTGTGTAGACAGGGTGTTTAATGGGTGTTATTTTGGTTATAACGAAATATTTTTTGGAGCCCGAGATGCAGCACTTATATTTAACAGTGTTCTCTTTGGAATTCAGAAACGCGTTTTAACCACGTAAACGATAATGTCTTGCAGCGTTATTCTGTTTTCAGTTATCTATAAATTTGCATTTGCTGTCAACTACACGTAGGTTAGCCAGCTCTTTCGTGTTTCAGTTCTTTACTTTGCTCTTATCTGAAAGAAATAGCATATCTGAAATGTCTATATGTTCAGATTTACATCAGATAATTCCTAATTCTTTATTATAGTTCAGCGTTACGCCCCCTTCCCTGTGTAATCATGGTGTTAAGCACATACTTGGTGATCATAACCCTATAGATGGCAGCAAGGAGCATCAGATGTCTTCGTGGCATGTCGGTCTTGTCCACAGTTTATTATGTGTTCAAGTATTTGACTGTGTGCTCACGCCACGCATGTTCACTGGTCATGAAATAACCGAATGGCACGAATGCCTTCCTCAGAGGTCAAAAAGCCGCTGCCTTCATTTCACAGCTGCAGATGCTCCATTTGTCAACTGAAAAAAACAGAGATGTCAACAAAAAAGGGAACATACTGTAAGCATTAAAAAACGGTACAAATTATAATGCATTATATAATACATAAAAGATAACTGAGCATGTCTTATCTCATTGACAATGTATATACATGATTATATGTAATGTAAATCTCATACCTAATTAGATCATCTACTCTAGGTGTTATCCAGTTATGGGTAGAGGATAATTTGTGTGATGATATTAGTGAAGAATACTATGAATGTTGTTTACAGAGTTTATTAATATTCTAAAGCCTGACTGATAAATAGGACCACACCTCCCTGAGGATATTTGCACTAGCTCAAACATCCCAGGTTGGTCCCCTCACTCTCTCTGCACAATGACTCTCTTGGCACACAGCCTGTAGATGAAATCCAACTCCATCCCCTGCTAAATGCCGTCTGTCTTTCAGTGGTGTGAAAGACATGCAAGAGTGTGCATTAAGGGATGGTAATAAAATCTCCTTCAGCAAGAGTGACTTTCCACACGATGGCAGGTTCTCTCAGCTCTTTGTGAAATTTCAAAGAGTTTTGAAAATGCACAGCAGTAAACGAAAAGTTCTGATGTCTGCTAGTGGAAGGTGCTAATATGCCATTAAATGGGCATCCAGTGGTATGGACTTGTGCACCTGTAAAAAGTGTGAGGTCAAAATATAAATGCTTAATAATGTTTAAAGAAATCATTATAGTCAATCAATGACTATTTTATATTTGCAGCTGCAGCAATGCCTTGTGTTGAGATGCAGTATGGAGTTCTGCCTTATGAAAACAACTACTTCAGCCCCGATTTCCTAAATTCAGGACTGTCAACCAAACTGGTCATGGATGTCAGTAACCAGAGGGAGGAGACATCTTCACCGTCGCTGCCTAGCATCAACACTCTAGTGGGGAGCAATGCTGATGTGCTTGATACCTTCTCTTGCCAGTTCACTGCCTCAGTCTCTGCTTCCATGAGCACAAGTCCACCTGGTGACGTACCTGGCCCCTTAGTGGAAGGCTTGAACTTATGTGACCAGCAGTCTCCCTTTAAGATGGATGATGTCCAGGTATACCATTGCTACCCGGGCACCTTTGCCCTTAGCTACCTGGATGAAACGGTGTCCTCCTGCGGATCCGATTACTACGGAAGCCCCCTTTCTGCTGCTGCCTCACCCTCCACCCCAGGTTTGCAAACCCAGCCTGCTTCAGCCTGGGACTGCACCTTCAGCCCCTTCTCTCCAGATCCTGGTTGTTGGGTGTCGGACATCAGCACATTACCCCAGCAGCCTTCATTCTTCACGTTCAACAGCCCAGCAGGGCAGCAAGTACCGATGGGGGATCACCAGCTGCAGCTCGGTGAGGACGACAGCACCTATGGCCAGCCAACCCGGCTTCACCATGCATCTCCGTTACACTTCCAGTCTTTGGAGCTTGATCATGCACGCTTGACTAGTTCTGCGCTAAAAGAGGACAGAGCCGAGTCACACTCGTCTCCAAAAACACGGAGCCCCAACGAAGGACAGTGTGCTGTGTGTGGAGACAATGCATCCTGTCAACATTATGGAGTGCGGACCTGCGAAGGGTGCAAAGGGTTTTTTAAGGTGAGTTGTGTAAGCCTCGAATCACAATTTTTTATTTTTTTTTTTAACTGTACTTGGATTCATTTAGGTTTATCCACCTTTGGCGTATATTTGTTTTAACATTTAACGTGGGTTTTTCTTTGCAGCGTACAGTTCAGAAGAATGCTAAATATGTATGCCTCGTCAATAAAGAATGCCCAGTTGACAAGAGACGCCGGAACCGTTGCCAGTTTTGCCGTTTTCAGAAGTGCCTTGCAGTTGGAATGGTCAAAGAAGGTGAACATGAGCTGAGAAATGCCTGTTAATCATCTTGTGAATTAAATAACTTTTTTTTATCACTAGTTAATTTAGTAGTGAAGTGTAGTTAACTACTTACTCATATCCATTTTTAGTGGTGCGGACAGACAGCCTTAAAGGTCGAAGAGGACGTCTGCCTTCAAAGCCTAAGAATGTTCTGGAAAATGCATCGCCAATGAATATTACCGCTTCTCTTGTAAGAGCACATATTGAGTCCAGTCCTGCCATGGCAAAACTGGACTACTCCAAAGTAAGAACACTGAATATTTCTCCTTAATTTACTAGACACTCATAAAATACACAACTAACATAAATATATAAACAATTTCATATCAGGACTTAACGGCATCCAGAAGTATATATTTACAAGAACTTGAACACCTCCAAGTCTAGAGTAAAGATTCTTTGTTTAACAAGCACTTAATATCCATTTTGAATCTGCAGTATCAGGAAGATGTGACAAGCGTGTCTGAAAAGGAGGATGCCAATGACATCAAACAGTTCTATGATCTTCTCACGGGGACCTTGGAGGTGATACAGAAATGGGCTGAGGCTATCCCAGGCTTCAGTGCTTTCTGCCGTGAGGACCAGGAGCTCCTACTGGAGTCTGCCTTTGTGGAGCTTTTCATTCTGAGATTAGCTTACAGGTAAAAGAATTCCACCACTCTATCTGTAAGATCATTATGGAGTAACAGTCGTGCGTGTGGCCTGTGATAGGATGTTTGAACTGTGAATTGACATTCCTCTCATCTTCTTGCAGATCAAATCCTGAAGAGGACAAACTGATATTTTGTAATGGTGTGGTGCTGCACCGCTTGCAATGTGTTAGAGGCTTTGGAGACTGGATCAATTCAATCAGGGAATTTTCCCAGAGCCTCCATCGCATGAACTTGGATTTAACATCCTTCTCTTGTTTGGCAGCCCTCATCATCATCACAGGTGAAAAAACTGTTTAAACTTTACATCTCACTATCTCTGCTTTGATCTCTAAAGTAGATCAAAGCAGGGAACACTGATCTACTGTTAAAATATCTTATTTACTCTCCCATGTAATGGAAAACTCAAGGTTAGACATATTCCTTCATTTCCAATGAAATAATTTGAATGCTTGATTTAACATTTGACTTTCATATTCTTTTCAGACCGCCATGGACTAAAGGAACCAAAACGCGTTGAGGAGCTTCAGAACCACTTAATTGTATGCCTGCGAGATCATGTCACCAGCAGCAGCAGCACAGACCACGGCAAACCTACACCCAACCTGTCTCGTTTGCTAGGCAAACTTCCAGAACTGAGGACTTTGTGCACCCAGGGACTACAGCGTATCTTTTACCTGAAGCTGGAAGACCTGGTGCCTCCACCCCCTATTGTAGAGAAAATTTTCATGGATACTCTTCCATTCTGAGAAGCAAAAAATGGAGATCACTTAACGGAAATATGTGTTGTGCAACACATATAATGAAATTGGAGTAATGAGAAGATTTAGTAGGAAGAACAGACTACAGACATGAATGGGGAGAGAGGGAGAGAGAATTATGTATGCCAAATAGTTGAGGAAATCCCTTTTAAGGAGATTTTCTGAGGCACTGTTCTTTGCACCTAACTTTTAGAGACTGCTGTGATCTACCTATTTGTGGACTATTGATCACCATTTCATATAAAGAATATACATCTTTATTTCCTCCCTTGTATGAAACCTTTATGTTAGAACACAAAATTAGAGGGCATGTACTTTTTAAACTTTTATTTTAAATGATTGATGTGTGTTTTTGGTTTTACTTTATTGCCAAAGTATTTATATATTCTGTGAATGCAATTGACTTACATTTTTTAAATAACCTTTTTTTTTTTCCAATTATTCTTTGTAAACATTTTGATTTAATATTCCAACATTTCCAAAGGCAAAGTAAAAACATTTTTAATCAGATCAGAAAGACCAAGGTAACTATGAAATCTCAGTTTAAAGTGACTCTTCATATACCGTTAAGGGATTCTTTCAACACATGTGTCCATAAGTCCAGTCTGTTGCAACAAATATAATCACTAATGCAAATAATGGGACATTGCACATGACGTGCATCCTTTCCAGTAAGCAGCCCTAAATTAGCAGAAGACATACATTTAATGTAAATTTAAAATGGTTAAACAAATTTAAATTTAGCAAAAGTATTTAAAAAAAATAATAATTATCTTTTAATAATACTTTAATTGCATTCATCAGTCAGGACATTTGAATACATAGTTCCTGTTAATCCTGAGAAATGCCTAGACTGCTTAAAATGCTCCATAACACATGTCTGAGGTGTTGGAGTAGTCATGTTCTGGGTGAGAATGCAACAAGAAGAATAGGTGCCCTACAAGGTGGAAATCATTCATTGTGGCCTGCAGAGGTTCAACGTAAAATTTATTACGTACCTAAAATCTCTCTCTTTTGAAAGGCTGCAAGTTGCCCACATATAATAATTCAACAGATGAACTACATTAAAATAAACTTTTTTTTAGTGTGAGCATCGTCTAAATAGTGCTTGTGTTGTCTTATGCAAGTTGAACATCCCATTTATATCCATTTGCAAGAAATTGACAATATTTTTGTGAAACCTTCATCAGTATTTTAAAATATTCAATTATTCACATTAATTGCTTATCGCAATGAAATTATTTTCACTGTTATGGATTCCAGTTTAGGAATACCTGTGAAAATCCTTTACATGACTTACGGTTATGTAATTGGAAATCTGAATACTAATGTATTCAATTACTTCAATAATCATCAAGTATTATACATTGCATAATGCTGACTAAGATAATCACATCATTTTATTCCTATAATATGTTTTATATTCAAGTCTGTACCAATCAATGATACCAATACTGAATAAAACAAAGGGCAAGAAGTACTGTGGCCTGAATACATTCAAATTATATCATACAATAATAGATGTAATAAAACACTGATTAAATATATGACCTTTTGTTCTCAGAGACAAAAAATAGAATACTGGTAGTGTTACTTCTGTTTGCTTGTTTGTTTTTGTATTTATTGATATCTGAACTGGATGAGTTTTCAAATGTCTAAAAATGAGAAGCTATCAGTACTTGAGGCAGAATTTTTAAAAGGCATACTTGTTGCTTGAATTTGTACATTTGTTATACCAGTGTGTAAATCTGAGTTATTTGTACTTGTGAATTTTACTGATGTATATTTCAGAAATGAAATGCAATTTTATAAAACCAACTGATACAACATTACAATTTTTAGAATTTTCTTTAAACAAACATTAGTTGAATTTTTGATTTCACTGTTTGATTTCACTGCTCTTTTACACTAGCATTACTACATTCAACTGTTAAAAATCAGCAAGACTTAGAGTTTCCATCCTACAAAAAAAAAAGTTTATGAAACTCACAAATTGAGTCCAAATCAACCGTAGACAACTGTAATTGACCGTGACCGTAATTTAACTGGAGGAGAAACAGTATTACAGATATGTAGAACCAGCTGCTAGTTGGCAAAACAATTACGGTTTTGCCAACTAAAATAACCTGTAGTCTATTAGGTGGTGCCAGTTATGTCTGAGCCATTCCCATTTCTTTTTTGACCACTGGCAAGCACCAATGGAAAAAATAACATGAGTAAGGGGGTGAGCACAGATTGTACACGATGGGTATCTGAGACATGAAAGATCTGGGGTAGAATATCCCTTTTGCCCCCTTGCCTATGAATACTATGGAATCCCTGTCAACACTTCGTAAATTCATTTTTTGAATGAAATCCAATGAAATCGTTCTA
Source organism: Tenebrosternarchus preto (assembly GCA_025802075.1). Classification (NCBI taxonomy): domain Eukaryota; kingdom Metazoa; phylum Chordata; class Actinopteri; order Gymnotiformes; family Apteronotidae; genus Tenebrosternarchus; species Tenebrosternarchus preto. The sequence continues at coordinate 7,298,275 of JAOYMR010000018.1, read as the reverse complement.
GTTTGATGTAATCCCCACAATGTTTTTGTATGAGATTAGATTGGTCTCACAGTCATAAAATGGCTAAATGAGGTGAGCGGGATCAGTAGTAAGCTCTCCCCCAATCTCGTCCAGCTGTCTTGCTGTTCTGCGACCGTCTGGGGGTGGCCCATTAAAAACATGATGTGATTAGAGTATGTCACAAAGGGAGTACAACTCACCCTAAGCTTTCAAGTGCTAGGAAAATTTGCAACAGCTTGAGAGCCAGCTAACACAGGGGGGAAAAAAAAGCTAATTCTCACAAATTCAATATTTCTGTATCTTTATTAATATTCATGTGATGAATACAAAAAGGACCTGAATTGTATACAAAAGGTTTCCAGAGGAAGATTAGTGATCAGGAAGGACATATGCCTGCAACATCCTGTTTCTCTGGACACCTTGTGTCCTTTACAGTAGTTTTTACTATCCCTACATTGTTTATTACAGTACACTATACTTTATCACCTGAACTCTTCATCTAATACAGTATATACAGATTAATATGTAGATCAACAGATGCATTTAACTACTAGAGATTATGGATAGGGTGTGTAGGAAATAAGCATGATGACCCCCTCCCAGCTATTTTTGCATAGGACGATAGGATTGAAGTAAAAGACTAATGCTGATGTCAAGACAGAACAGTAAAGATCCAGAATATGAGCCACATACCATCCTGAATGTGTTACTGAGGACAGTCTCTCAGGGCCTTCCACCAAGTACAGCGATATCCTTGAGCAGCTTAAACTGTTTTTGTCCGAATGTGCTGGGTCTAACGGTGAGCTACTGAGGCAGGGGAACCCGATATCCACTGAAAAGAGTGAGAGACAATAGATTACTGATTAGATTACTGCCCTCAACCAAAGATAACATTTTTTTGCAGCGCTGATTTGAAGTCATACAGTGAATCTGACAAGACAAAGGGTATGTCTCAGTGCCTTGTAAGCAGTCTTTCTTAATACTGCCTACAGAGGCAGGTATCTAGGTGTATAGCATATTAACCAAAATAGAGCATTATAAGTCACATTACTGAGAAACTAACCAGATAATTACATCAACAGTGTATTTTGCCATTTAATAAATCTTGATCTACAACGATAAAACAATGAATATGACTGAATATGGCTGTCATGAATATGACTGAATTAATGATTGCTGGAGAAATGAAAAACCTTCAATTAAATAATATTCTTACTTTTTCTTAGTATATCAGTCCTATTTCTTTTAATAACTCTCCTGACAAATGGTTTATCTGAGCCATCACACAGTTTGACTGGGAAAAAAGAAGCCCAGACTGACTGATCAGAAATATCTTAAACCTGCACTCCCAAAAACAACTGAATGCTAAAACTTCAGACTTCTGTCTAATCCTGACAATACAATAACTAATAATAAAATTGGGAAAACAACAGGAATTTCTACCAACTCTGACCTTTGGATGCAAACATTCAAAGATGTATTTTCTTCAACCAGCAATACAAATGTTCATCTTATTTCGTACAAATTCACAGAACTGTTATTACACAGCATAAGAGTTTAGCAGATAGAGAATCAAATTCACAATGTTCTTTTAACAGAATCAAGTATTACTTGTATGCTATGTGAACCTGCCAAACCAGTTTGAATGTTCTGGACATCCGTAATTTACACACTCATCGTAAGTCTTAAACTATAACATTTTAATATCTGCATCCTTGTACTGGCTCAGAGGTCTAACACATCTTGACCTCCCCAATAAACACAGAATCTCATAACTAACCTCTCACATTCTCACCAAGGAAACAACTTTACGTGAGTGTAAATGAAAGCCCCTACTACATATAAGTTAGTGGGATCCAGAAACATTTGTCCTAGAACTGAGAAACAAACAAACAAACCAAACAACTACAACAACAGGATACAACTCCATAGCATTAATAGATGTTCGATATGTCTGATATGACTCCTGATATTTCACTCTTTCCCTTATGGTCCTCCTGACAGAGACAGAAATCAATCTTTACATCCCTCCCCCTGAACCACATGCTCATACACACTTAAAATGTTTTTATATTAAAAGCTAGGAAACATTTTATACTATTTGCATTATTAGTATAGTCTTTTCTTCTTTTTCAGTGCATTATATCAACCACTTTTATATATTTTTGTGTTTATTATTATTAGTTAGTTTAGTTTGTTGTTTTAGTTATATCTTTTTATATGTCCTCCATCTAGAATGAATTATAATTATTAATAAGTCCAAATAGTCCTCAAAAAAAAAGAAAAAAAAGGGGGGGGGGGGCATTTCTAGATACATTTAAATTTCTGTCCTCATAGTAGACTTTTGCATTCCCCCTTGGTGTGATCTCCACTTGCATTGTTAGTCCAAAAAACAGGTGTCTGTAAGCTACTCAGCTCCAAAAAAAGGAACCCTCTGACATTATCAATTACAGGCTGCTACATAAGTAAAGTGTCCCTGATGGACACCCCCTGTACCAAGTATTCTTCTATGAACTCATTAACAGTTTGATTTTGGTAGTAGATAAAGGGAAGACATACCATTAGAGGGACTATATCACTTCACTGTGATGGTTAATCCTTGGGATTTGGGGGCGTATCTCCTTTGGGCTGACCAATGTGCTATAGAAGTTCAGAGTATGTAAGAAACTGGCTTTTGTATTTCATGCTTGGATGACTGTGTTTTGCTCAGGCTTTTGAAGACCATGTTGAGGTGCTTAAAGTCTTAAGAGTCCTCTTTTGACGTGGAGCTGTTTTGAACAACCAAGTATGAGACTGAAGCACAAAATATGATATTTGTTGGTTATGCAGTCACCGATATTGTACCATTATAAAGAAACACTGAATTCAGATTCAGCTGGATAACCACATGGAATGACCAGAGAGAAAAAGGGCCATGGAGATGGAATACCCATTTAGTACATGTTATACCAACAAGTAACACTGGTTCTCGCTTGTGTAAATGTTATACTCCAGAACAATGCTTCTGACAGACCATTAATTTTAACATGATAATTATTTTAACATAATAACAAACTATTTATTTAAAGTGTTAGTTTATTGTTATCTTTTTAAATAAATATGGTTGGTTCAATAAAAAGTCTGCAAATATTAAAAAGTCTGGGTTAGTAGTTTTTTGAAACATTCAGTATACACTAATAATAACTATTGCATTATTGTGAAACATTTTGGTTACCGACACACTAGCTATTGGCCTGATTTACAATAAACTGGATTACAAAATATTACGTTACTGATGAGATCAGTTCTAAAACCTAAAATGCCTAACATGACTCTTAAGGGCAATTGCGACATTTGTGACCTGGTACATCATTCTGAGTTGCTGGTACCATAGTTTGGAAACAAATTTGATTAGCTGACAAAATAGTATCAAGAGCTAGACTTTTACATTTTAAAATTAACTCCTAATTGAGTGGAAAAAGAAACCAACTCATGGTGTGTAATCATGTTGAAATTGATGACGAAACAAACATTTACACAACATGCCTACAGACAGACAATTGTGCACACACACGAAACACTGAACAATACGCACACACAAGACGGGCGGAGCCGAGGGTGGCCGCTGTGATAAATATTAGCAAAGTTGGTGGATATGCTGGCCGTTGGGCTTTGCACGTGTCACTGGTTCTGGTATAGTTGCATGTTTTTAAACCCAATTGGGTAGTCCCTAATTACCCACTGGGAACTACCTCTTCTATCCCTACCCCCTTCCTTCAGAAGGTCTAAGTTAGCACCACAGGTCATCCCTGCATTCCTCTGAGCTACTGAGACATTTGATCTTGCCTGGGACCCCGAGGTTTGACCACAAGCGGCTATAAACCTAAATGCTGTCAGCTCCTTAGATTTTTGTTGTACTTCATTTTAGTTATTTTTCTTGTCATTTGTCTTCATGTAAGGACTAGAACCATTTTCAAATACAGCACATGTTCGCGAAAGCATACAACATAGCTGTTTTTGTTCTTGTTCAAGTTTGATTACATTAAATGCAGCAATCTTTAGTTTAATAATTTAAGTGATATTTGCTGAAAGACCACATTTTATCATATTTCAGTATGCATCACCTGATGCATTGTTTTTGGTACAAAAATACTAAGTACTGAAATACAAGTAATGAAAACAAGTAAACTATTTGATAGAGAACAGCATGAGGAAAGAAATGCAATCTATAGATGACGTTTTTCAATTTTTATACAGATTAAAACAACTGTTGATGTGGACCTTACTCCTGGGTACCTGTAAGCTTAGTGGTCAGCTTTTGGGGAAAAAAGACAGGTACCATACAGGTACCTGTATGTAGGTACCTGTATAAATTCAAGTGGGATCATATTCTTTGATCACTTGACAAATGTCTACCGCCATCAAAAAGAACGATATTCCCAACATACAGTAGGCTACTCAGATGTAAGAGATTTTAGGACTGTAAAAGTTTCTAGATGTTTGAGTTTCTATGACTCATCATTAAATGGCTTTTGTTTTAGCCATGAGAGATCACTTTCTATGATAAAGCCAGTATCCAAATGCTTAAAAATTATTCTACACAGAAACTATTTCTTTTCCATGCTGGTTGCATTTCTTTAAATGAAATTACTAAATTTCCTTATTGCACTTTCACTGGAAAAAAAATTACACCAGACTGTACCAGTCTGAAATGTTTATCAGTGACTGAATGAAAGCTTTTATTTGTTGCTGTACAGTTCTGTCGCTACGATATATCTGAACTTCTGCTCAATGCTATAATAGAGCCCAGGTCTCTAGGTGAACTTGGATCCAAAAAACATCCAGTCATAATGCAACAATTTTCATGTGAACCCAGCAACCCAACGCGGCACCTTCTTTTTTTACATCGAATCCGTAACCATAGCAGCCAGAGCATCCCAGACAGTCGAAACGTTTCTGCCATGCAGGACTTCGGAGTTCAAAGAGCTGTGTCCAGCACCAAAGCTAGATGGAGAAGGCTACATACTCCAAAGCCTAAATTTAACATGCATGTCACATGTGATTTGCACTCCAGATGCCATTCATGTCCTGCTGGAAATGTTAGCCTCACCAAGGATTCCCCAATAAGTGATCACACGTTTGGGTTTGCTGCTTTCTCTCCCATCTCCTTTCCGACCTACATTTCTGACTTGTTCAACCCTTACTCATCCCTCAGGTCTCTGAGGTCTTCAGATCATCTACTTTTGGATGAAGCTCAAAGGTGAACGTGCCTTTGCAGTTGCCAAACCAAGCAGTAGCATATGCCCCTGAACATTTAATACAATCCCTTAATTACCGATTTCAAGTAAATACCTAAAGCACAACTTTAGGTACATTAGCATTAAAACAAATTTGTAGGGATGTAAAGTGGGTAGTCATTATATGTGTTTCTTTTCTGTGTATTCATATCGTACATGTTGCTGCAAATAAACTGTTTTTACAACACTTTGGTCAGCAACTGTTATTTTAAATGTGCTTTGTAAATAAAATGTACTTAAATGTACTAAATGCCTCAACAGTATTTAGACTACCAAACAAATGTTACTTCTACACTGAGCAGCCACATTATTAGAAAAAAAGAACACTTTAAAACACTTTGACACACTTAACAGTAGTGTAATTAGAGACTATAAACCATCTGTTGCTTCACACAGTTTGTGTTGCTGTTCTATAGACTTATCAGTGATAAGGTTCTAACTTGCTGCTTGCTGGATATTTTTGGGTGCTAGACCTCTTTCAGCCCTGCCCTGCCATGTAAACATTTCAGCAACACTGCTGAACCTGATAAATTTCTAAAAACTAAACTGGTCAGCAGCATTTACTATGACTTAATTTTGAAAGTTCATCCAGCATCCTCAGAAGTAACTCGCATATTACTGCAGATACACAAATTGGATCTAGGTGTGTGTGTGTGTGTGTGTGTGTTTGTGTGTTTGTGGATGACGTGTTTATGCCCGTGTTTAATTGCTGGTCATCTATGCATCATTTTGGAATCACATCATGTACCCTGTTGTAATTTGCTGAATGTGTATTTGCACAGATCATATGCCATTACAGCTGTATTTGATTATACATGCCATGTATGCTTGTCCTCACAGGCTTGTGTGTTTGGGTCTTGGCTTCATTGGCACCTTCACATGTGCATGCCTGCTTGGTGTTTGTGTGCTTGAGCGTACAAGCGTTTGCTGCAGAAGCCAGACAAGAAGGCAAGTGGAAAACCCTCTGGCCGGTTGGTTATTTTTAGACCTGGCCATTGTCGCAGCCTGGAAACCTCTGTAATCTGACCAGCCCTCCCACAGACCCCGTTGATAAATGAGTTGGCACACACCTGCCTCCATCGCAGCTGCCTGACCCGTAGATGCACTGTATGCCGAACAGGCTACTCCTTTTTCTTACGCTTTCTTAAGCTAGGGAGTAAACTCGAAGTGGCAAGACACACTCCTCAGGAGTCACCTTGTCGAGAGCCATGAACAGCTGTTTGGTTTGACATTTGTCGGTTAATGAGCCTCAAATGTATTTCGTATAGATGTATTTCATGAGTGAAAATAGGATGAAGTCATACACTTAAAACATGAAACTTTGCCCGTTTCTGTACTCTCTGGATGGCAAAAGTCATACTGTTTCAGTCCCTCTTAAACCATTCATTCAAGCCACATCACATGACATACAGCAGTTTTGTAACCTTCAAAGAGGTAATGTTACCCTCACCCCCCACTACACCCTTCCACATGAAACTGTAGTCTCTCTCTGACACTCGCTCACACACACACACACACACACACACACACACACACACACACACACACACACAAATACCTGCTTGCATACGCAAACACCAGCACATGCAAATGTACATACATGCATACACACTTGCACAGACACACATACACAAACACCAACACATACGCAAGCATTACTGTATTTGAAACATTTCTCTCTTCCAGATAGAGAATATGAGATTGTTACATTTATAAAACAAATGATGGGCTAGCTTAGGTTTCACCCAACCAGCCAGGCAGGCTCTAGTCACTGCCACTGTCCCAGAAGTTCTCACTGGCTCCCACCCCTCTGGCTATGCACCAGGCTTGTTTCACTTCTGGATTTTATCTATAACCAAAGGACCTCAAAAAGCTTATGTATGACCTTGTTTACTAGTCCCCCCCTCTCTCCCTCTCTGTGTCTTTAAAATGGTGCACATTCAACAAACAATCAAGCAGAATGGGACTCCACTAATGGGGAAAGCAGTGTAGGTTAACTAAAAAATTATGGTTACACCCGAAGAGAGTGACATCACAGAATTGACAATAGGGAAAAGTATTCATTTAATCTAATTACAAGCTGCAGGCAGGTGCACAGCAACCTGGGATACCTAGCTACACGCTCCTCACTCTCTCTTGCTCTGGCCCTGCAGCCCATATAACCCCCAAAGTGACTCTCTTGGGGCCATGTCAGAGACCTTGCTGACTCCAGTATCATAGTATGCCAGCTCCTCTGTAGTGAGAGTCCCCAGTCCTGTCTCGCAGAACCAACACAGCGCAAACTGGTGAACACTACTAAGCTCAGAGTCTCCTCACGCATTAATCTGAGAGTTGTTTACTGCATTACTTGCAAGAGATGGAATCAACTTTACATTGGAGAAGCCAAGAGAAAACTTGCTAGTTGTTTTTTTGAAAATCTTTAGACTATCAAAATTAAGTACGTCATTTTCCAATGGCAAAGCAAGTTAATGCTAATGGACATTGCAAATATGTGTCATTATTGCACTGTTAGCTGTTGCTATGGCAGAAATAAAGTTAGCAAACAGTTTTACTAAACTAGATGGTCAAGGTTCATGGGTTGGAGGGTTCCAACCCCCCACAGCTCAAGCTACTGAAGCTACTAACAGAACTAGGCACACCAACCTAAGCATGGCCCAGACTGCCTACAAGCATAGACTCAATACCACACCCAAAGCATGCTCAAGTTCCTGGCCCATATACATACATACATACATACATACATACATGTATATCTCAGTGGCATGCAGTGCATATAGCTGATGCGCATTCTGCATACACTCCCTCCCCACAGACTACATATGACTAATTTATTGTTTTTAATTTCAAAACATCTCAGCAGTCCTCAAAACACAAATACAATAGACAAAAAAAAGAGTATCTCTCTCATAGTTTGGATTACAGAAACTATACACAACATTTTTCTTTCTGGATAAGATTGCTAGATAGTTAGTACCTCAGAGTTATTGCACCTATCCTTCATTGAAGGATAGGTGCATCAGTGTCCATTTCCCTTATAGTCACTATTCAAACTTAGCTGGCTAAGATAGACAGTACTCAATATTTCAATATTGATCAGTGTGATCAATATTTCTGCAGTGAAGCAAATTTATTGTCGTAAATTAAACCTCATTTGGGAGGGTTTCAGCTTTCATATGAGTCATTTCTAAAACCAATGGATGAATTTAAAGTCAGGTTAGAAGCTTCCGTTTCCACAACATGGATAAGCGACAGAACTTCTGCCAGGGACTGTACCCCAATTCACAATACTGACATTGCAAATAATGGAGTCAAACAAAATAAATAGTTATATTGTCAATCTTTATTTAACAAAAGTGGTTAAGACACTCAAATTTCATGGGTATCCCACCCGATTCTACTTAACTGCTTGTTTTAAGCAATGTAACGTTCAGAGTGACTTGGGTGGAGCACAGATACAGGTGTAAATATAAGAACTACTCAAGAAGGAGACAGACTGAAAACTGGTTTAGTCCATAAAACTGGAAAGTAACAAGAAGACAGAGTACTGGGCAAAAGCAGGTTGGCACAGAGTACCACACAAACCAAAAGATATACAATAAGGACTACACTGGACTAGACAAGGAACTAACGAATGAGCACAAGGACAAGGCACTGGGGAACCTGGATAAAACATACAAGAAGCATAGGAAGTGATTAAATCAGACATAGATCTAAAACAAAGATACAAGCATGAACCAGAACAGAGACAAACTATGAAGGGGTAACGGCCAACACTAGGAAACAAATGCATGAAAACTCAAGATCATTTGGAATACAAGAACATCAGAGCATAAAGCTAAGAACGATACAGGCATGAACATGAACATCAAAACAGAACAAGGACCAGTGCAGGCATTAACCAGACCAATACAGGACCAGCATTATCAAAAAGGAACTTGACCAACAAACAATAACCAGCAACAACCACACTAAGGAACCTTAGGCGAATAGAAAACGTGAGAGAAGGAAAATTGGGAGCCCAGCAAAAACCAGGAATGGAACCAAAATAGAAAGGAGAACCAGACATGGACTACAGATCAGGACACGATGCAGCTCGGGGTGCACCAACCTTTGCACCTAAAGTCGACCAAAAACTATTTTTTTTACTTTGTTCTTGGCTCTATAACTGAATATGTTTAAAACAAATTAATTGAATTGATGCATTGATTACACCTGTCAAAACTCCAGAATGCTCAAGAGGTTCATAAACATTGACAAGCCTATACATACATGTGTGATTCTTTTCTACCATTTGCTCTCCATGGGTGTTTTTTTCCATTAATGCTCAGGGCCTTTACCAGAGGCCATAGAGTTTGAGGGCTCTGCGCAGTATTGTATCTGTTCCCAGCACTGCACTCTTCTGAACAGAAATGTTGGATGATGTTCCTGGGATGTGCTGAAGCCACTCTCCCAGTTTGGCGATCACATTCTCTAGTGCTTTGATTACCACGGAAACCATTGTTGCCTACATCTTTTCTAACTCTTGTTTCAGCCCTTGTTATATATACCAATGTAGCCATTGGTAGGGTGTAGGCCATTTTCCAGGCTTTAGTAGGATTTTTCCATATCCATATTTGCCAGTGGTACATAAAGTAGGGGGTTTAACCTCCAATGACTGTTCCTTCTCCTACACATGCAAATCCTTCTCAGGTTTTTGCTGTCTGAGGTATTCCCTAAGCACTTCATCACTTGTGGCCTTATTCCTGGTGTTCCCCTGGATCTTGGTTGTTTCATCCTGGATAGTAACTGATACTCACTAGTCCTTGCATTCCCTTTCCATTTGGCATGCTGGATTTGAGATGAAACCCTCGGTCTCGTCTTGATCTCAGTGGCCTTCTTGATTTTAATGGCTTCTATCCAAGTGACTACAGTGGATCCATGAGTGGGACAATAAATCATAGGCGTTCTTGCAGTCAATCCAGGAGGTGTACAGGTTGGTGTGTGACTGACCTTACAGTTTCAAGTGACAGTTTTATCCACCAGTATTTATACATCATTCTAGTGTTCTTGCCAATGCCTTTCTGGACCTTGCTCATGTATCTATCTTAGCTGCAATGATGCCTGACAGGAATTTCCATGTTGTGCAGAGGCAAGTTATTGGCCTGTAGCTGGATATATCTGCCCCTTCATGGGGGTCCTTCAGGATCAGGACTGTGGCAGTAATTCAAATTATTTCTCTTTACAACAGCAGTGAGGCAGACAAGCTGCAACAGCAGAAGGTGTTCCCTCCCCCCCAATCCCCACCCCCTACCTGTTGGCCAAGAAGTGGTGAACCAATCAAACATCAGGATAATAGATAAGATGCAAAAAAACCAAATGCCAGTGGTAATAGATGTTTCAGTCCCATGTGATGGAAACATCCAAAGAAAGAAATGCAACTGAGAGGCAAAATGCAGAAAAACAATTTATAGAGATTTTCAGTCCAGAAGAGCTGCACACTTAAACAGAAGCCTTGAGTGCAAGGAAAAAAAGATATGATCACCCACTGAAAGGGTGAGAAAGGAATATATATATGTATTTCTCTGGAAACCTTGTGTACGTTACAGCAACCTATAGGTTGTACTAAAGTGCAGTGCGGTTACTTCATGGAATCTTCTTCATATACATACAGTATATGAACACAGTGCACAGTGGGACTGCAAAGCTGTAGAATGCTTTCTCCTGTCCAATGTCAAAAGCATCTTTCTTTGCTATTAACTGAACTTCAGAAGTGGGACACAGAATAGTGCAAGATGACCTGGTCTGATAAATCATGTTTTCTTTTACATTGCATTGATAAGGTGCTTGCTTGCCTGAGGAACAGATTCACTATGGATTCGCCATGGATTCACCATGATTCGTTATGGGAAGAAGGCTAGTCGGCAGAAGGTGTGTGATGCTCTGGGCAATGGTATGCTTAGAAACCCTATGTCCTGGTATTCATGTTGATGTTCATTTGACCCATATCACCCACCTAAAGATTGTTACAGACCAAGTACACCCCTTCCAGGCAATGCTATCCCCTAATGGCAGTGGCCTCTTTAAGAATGATAATACACCCGGCCCCACTGTTCAGGAATGGGCCTCCAAAATCTCCAGATCGAGCATTTGTGGGATGTGCTGGAAAAATAAGTCCAATTTATGAAGGCCCCACCATGCAACTTACAGGATGTAAATAATCCATTGAAACAAACATGATGTGTCCATCATGCATTATTACTGAATTATAATGATGCACAACATGCATAGTACAGAAATAAGAACAAATGGCAAAACTCAAATGTCTGTGCAAACCAAGCAATCTGAAACACAATCAGACAAAACAGCTTTGAATCAGACCCTAGCAGTACACAAGGACAGAGTGATAAACTGGAAAAATT
>JAOYMR010000018.1:7272776-7283307 GCA_025802075.1 Tenebrosternarchus preto | reverse complement strand
TAAATCACCTTTCTTCCCCATTCTGATGCTCGGTTTGAACTGCAGCAGATCGTCTTGGCCATGTCTACATGCCTAAAATGCATTAAGTTGCTGCCATGTGATTGGCTGATTCGACATTTGCGTTAATGAGCAGTTGGACAGGTGTACCTAATAAAATGGCCGGTGAGTCTATATAAGTTGGAAGCAAATAACATTTCTGTTTTATATACACCGGAAAGCTGTACGCTGCTTATGTCTTCCATAACCAGAAGGAAACATAAAGAGCGAACGAATATTACAGATGGTACAAGGATACTTGGATAGAAATGCATTGAAAGGAAAATACTTTATTGTAAACAGTCTGTCACGCACCAGTATAGTTTAAACTATGTGGCATTTCTGGCATCATGTCACCACATACTACATATTAGTACTCCTATAACACGTTTGCGTATGAGAAGGTGATTGTGCCTACCATTATACTAGTGAGACAAGAAAATACTTTCTGTTTTTAGGCCCAGTCAAGACTTAATGTTTTACTTAATGCTATAACTGAATGTTACATGAGCACCACACCAAACCCCCCTGGGGAATGTTCTGTCAGCAACACTAACCACTGATGAATTTTTATATCGCCTGGTCATGCCTGCAACTAGCGCTGACTTGTGGAATCCATGTCTTCTATGACTTTTCCCCTTCTTGTGGAATAAATGGGGTTTAGGATATCAAGTCACACCAACATGCCAATACAGAAGCCATACTGTATATGTTAAAGTTAATGATTAATTGTCCTGTGCATATGCCATATAGAAAAAAGTTTCATGCTTCAGGAAAAAAGGGCAGGTTTCCCAGAGATGGATTATTTTTAAACTAACAAAATTGCAATGGCAATGGTTAACTGCAACTGGAAATGCTTGTATTTATGATCCCCTCGTTGGGGGACTTTTCAGCTCATGGACCTTCTCCATTAGCTGTTGTTAAATACACAGTGATTCAATCTCTGATTCCATCTCCACCAGCAATGTATGACCACCTCTGCTGCTTCTGGATTTATCTCTCTTAATGAGGTCTCTGCCCCTCAAGACTGACTAAACTGTTTATTCTGCAGGTATGAAAAGAAAAATGAGCACACCGGATGCAGATCTGCAAGGACACTGTCATCCAGTCAAGACCCGTTTTAAGGGCCAGACTGGAAACAATGACAATGTCAACATCCAACAATCAAATGCACTGCAAGGTCCCTGCAACATTGGTGACCACATAATGCACCTGCTTGCTACCAGATTAAGTGCTGCTGTCCTCCAAACCTACAAAAACAAGCTGGAGATATTTAGGAAGTGCTCCTTTTACATCAAGATAATTAATCAGGATCTTCCTCAGCATGATCAGAGCTATGCATCCACTTCAGCACTGTTGTACCTCACTGACCCGTGGAGGTTCCAGCGGATGAAGAAGCTGGCCAACAGCCAGGTGAAGATCCAACTTGCCCTATTGGAGGAACTCTATCATGAGCTCAGAAGAGGCAAAGAAGAGCTTGAAGCCATCTTGGACCAGAAAGGCTTTGCATTTATTATGCTCGAAGAAGCTGCAGTTCAGCAGAAAATGTTCAGGCTTGTACAGGCAGCTGCAGACTTTGAAGCTGTGATGGTTCCAGGTCCCCTGCATCTTAAGCACCGCCTCATCTCAGAGGTGGACCACACCAGAGTGCCTCAGATTCGACTAGCATTTAGAATCAAGATGCCAGTGATATTTGACAAAACCCAGTCCATTGCCTTCTCAGACTCAGCTGTCCTGCACTGGCATATCGCTGGGCTAGAGCAGCAAGAGCCAGGTGAACAGTTTGAGATCCACTACAAGCTCCTGTATCCTGTCAACGAGGATGAAGGGAAGCAGATGGCCACTGTGACATGCACGACCAACTGCATCAAGATCAATAAGCTATTGCCAGACAAGTGCTATGAATTTTCTGTCAAAAGAGTAGACTGCTGCTGCTTGGTATACAATCTCTGGAATGAGGCTATCATCCTGAGGACAGTCTCAGGGGCAGTACAAACTAGTGGAGCAAACTCAAAGAAAAAGAGGAAATTATTCCCTATCTGTCTTTAAAGGAAATACATCTATTATCTTTAATAAACCTGTTATTGAGATTGCTTGGAAATAAAATAAAACAGGTAAACTGTAATATAAATCCTATGCTTTTTTACTGTTACTATGGGCTTTTCCCCATCTTAATGACTAATTAAACAACTATTAAATGGTGTAATCATATATACATTTATAAACGTTTAAATAACTTGACAACTGTTAATAACCTGATAATATATTACTATTGATACTGTGAAAATATCTTGGGTGCAGACATAGAGCTCCTTTTTTTCTTGAAAATGAAAACAGCAAGTGCCTGTTCCAGTACCAATCATTTGTGACTGCTTTTTCTCAGCATCAGTTTAAATAGGCTTCCATCATGATGCAGATCTGATTTTTATTATCCAACAAGGCCATCTCTCTACCTTGCAAAGGATGCTTAACTACACCCTTGCAAAAATTCACTGTTTTCCAGAGAAGGCATATTTCTTGAAGTTCCTACAGTCCATATATTTGTAGACAGTGACACAATTTTTACAGCTCATGTCTTTAACAAACAGACATGAAGAAACTGGAAACCAGGCTTAAAAGGATCATTATGTACTGATGCACTTCCTACTGTGTTACGGGAAATGCACTCTGTTACAGGAAAACAAGCCTCAGCCCAAAAGAGCCTCCTCCCACAAGTGCTTTTTACTTTCACTGTCTCACATCTACATCTTCTAGTCTGGTTAACCACTCACTGCAAGGATCCTGCCGACAACTCACTCAGTGAAGTGTGCTAGCCAAGACAAATAGATACACTCCACTTATGGCAATCAATCTCCCACCACCCCCCAAGTGAAAACACTGAATCTTACTCCTTGAGAGTAAGGGGAGAGTTGTTGGAAACTATGAGTTATAGTTATAACTCTCCTCACTGAGTTCCCACTGCCTTACCTTGATCCAAAGTTGTTTCAAAATGCCAAAAGAAAAAAAATACATAAAACCTATAATGCCCTCCCTGGGACATACATAAAGCCTTTAATGCCTTCCCTGAGACAAACGGAGACACAGATGGTAGACACACAGGCACTGACACAAACACAGGCACAGGAACAGAGAGACAAGTAAACATGAGCACAGGCAAAAAGACAGTAACATTCAGACATATTGGGATTGCCATAGGGACTTGGGTGAAGGATCTTCCTGTAGGGAACGCCTCTCTCCGGGGCAGCAGAGTCCAGGGTCCCCACAGAGGTGAGACAGCAGGTTGCTGGAGAGCGGTTGCGGACTGCTGGGGAGCATTTGTGGGCTGACGGGGAGCGCTTGCTCGCCACAGAGGTGCGTATACCTGCGGCAAGGGCGCGCACTGTGGCTGTGGGGTCACACACTCGGGCACAACCTGTCTTCCCTTCCTCCCTCCTTTCTTACCGTGTTTACATTTGGGCGTTCCTGCAGGGGTGATCGATCTTTCTATAACGAACAGTGCGGATGCGCTATAGAAAACGGGCAGGAAGCCAGGCACGGCCCACAAGAAGCACTCAGGAGAACACAGACATATACAGTCACACAGCAACTACCTCCACACAGACACTGTACAAAGGAAGAGGCAGAGGCATTCACCATGACAATTATGATTTGAATAAGCATAAAATTGCCTGGCACTAGACTGAACTTTAACCGCAAGAAGATATGCTCGTGCTAGAACGAAAATTCTATATTATTTGCATTCCTGATCATTCATAATCCCTGTATGAGTTTAAACAATGACATACAATGTGAAGCACCATTGTGACACCACCATTTTGTGGAGGCTTTTCAGCTTTGATAATCTGTAAGTGATTGATCCAATGAGTATGTGAATCAGTTGCTTTTCAGTTTCAGGAAGTGCTTTGCATCTCCTTATGGTGTCACATTTAGGTTTCAGTTCCCAGCAGTATCTGTACTTTATTGCTATTCTTGACTCTACGGGCTGAAGAAGGGAGTGTCACAGGAAGTTTATAAACACCTCATACTCTAACCTAAAGCTGAGACTCTCTCCTGTCACTTTGAAATAAAAAAAAAACTGGTTACTGCATTATAGTTTGTAAAAGTAATGGGTCTGATTTTAGGACGGAGTGAAACAGGTGTTTCACTAAAGAAGAATGAGGCTTGCTTGCCTTTATATGCATGATACATGCTGAAGAGCAAAATACCCAGCAACTTAAAGTGGTTTCCATTTGTATGTTTAATACTGTATGGTACAATTCACAATAAAATTCAATGATAAAATACCATTATATGACTTTTTGCTTGCAGTAGTTTTAACTTTTTCTTAGTTACTTAACAGTGAAAATGGTATATTTCAATGCTTCAGAAGCATCACTAGGTGTTAATATATCTGTAGTTACTGATGTTTTTTTAAAAACTCTTTACTGGCTTCCTATTTTGTTCATATCATTCATTTCACAAAAAAATCCTACAAAACTGTTTTCACATAACTAAACAATCAAACATCAGTCTGGAACAGCGAATGCAGCTAATATCCTGATAAAAAAAAAAAAAAAAACGTGTGTACATCTCAGTAAAATGTGTTGCTAAGTGTTTGTTTCATTACTAAAAATTGGGCTGCAAGTTGCTGTAATTTCTGAAAATGACTTACAAAATAACAGATATTGTTACTGGCGTCAAAAAAAGTCCATTCAGGTAAGCTATTAAAAGTATACATTATCAGTGTCAATATGTACAGCTATACAAGAAGAAAACAACAGTAAACATAAACAGACAACACTATCATAACTTAAAACATGATATCGATCATTATACTCTGATGGCATTTACACATTTTAGCAGTTGATCTTAACTAAACGTAATATGCTTAGACTTTCACAATGTCCTGCTTTGTTTCTTGTACATGAATCCCAGATTCAGAAATTGTTACATAGTATTGAAGCATATCCACAATGTAAAGTGAAAAGTAAGGATAGCACCAGCTTGGAATATGTGGGGTCAAATATTCACTGCTTTCTCAAAGACGCTGTACTGGAGTGCAGATGTACGTCCATTTCCGATGAGCAAGCAAAGCAAGCAAATTTCTGGAATCGATCATTCAGGGATTGATCTGATTCTAAACAACTGTTTCTGAACAAAGAATGCTTGTAATTAAAAACAGACAGGAAACTTGTCTATTCTTGTACTGTAATTAACATTAATGATTATTTACGATCCTGTCTGTCCATCATGCATCCAAACAATTAGCTCTATTGCTGAAATCCCCAGGGTAATTTTTAATCACTTTTGGTATGATGACTGCAAACGATGTGTATGTGGGTAAGAAAAATGACAATATTACAATGTAAAGCACCTTACATATACTTGCTATGTTAACTTACGAACCACTTGATTTATGCAGTCATAACACCAAATGTAGAACAATTTAAAGTTTAGGTAATTTCCTATAGTTTAGAAGTACATGTTTTTGTAGCCGCTATTAGCGAGGTATGTACCTTGAGTTTGATTTACGTGGAATTTAGCATCAATGTTTTAATGGCCATTCACGACAGCACAGAGCTAATTATTGGTAGGAATATGTCTCTTAACTTGTCATTGTTGGTCTGTAATAAATGTTTACAGTTTTATTTGCAATGTTTATAAACGGATCCGGTCTACTTTGGCTTAAACTTGCTAATGCACGCACCCGCGAAGTAAAGATGCTTGAAATCAGAGACATCGTTGCTGCTGGTTTTCCCCAGAGCTTCGTATTTCCAGTTGTGTATCCGTCACAGAATCAATCTCCTGTGGCATTCGGTAGATAACAATCCCTATCATTTGCGAGATGGATGTCCTAGCTTGTTTGCTCATGTTGTGGATGCGCATAAGAAAGTCGTCGTTACCAACAAGATATATCAAAGGATTAATTGCACTGTTCATACAGACAAGTCCTCTACTCACTTGATGAGCGACGTAGATGTCATCAAAGCTCTGGTGACATATTCCCTGCATCTTCAGAATCCTTGTCTTTAGGTTTAAATTTCTGAGAACGTGATGAGGGATAAAACAAATCGAAAACAAAATCGTGAGCATAATGACCAGTTTTAAGCAACGTTGCTTCAACAGAGTGTTAACATTAGCCTTGGTAGCGAGGACAACGACTATGTGACCATAACACAGCAAAATTATAAGAAGAGGGACAACAAATCCGGTCAAAGTCCACCCTATGCTGTATGACAGGTAATCGGTTATCCACTGGTCTGTTGTAGTGTCGAAACACGCATCCGACGAATTTTGCTTCGACTTGTCGAAGAACATGTCCGGCAAAATCTGTATGAAGACCAATATCCACACAACACCGCTTATGATTACAGACATCCTGGTATTTATTTTCCCCAGAACTTTCATCGTATGGACGATACCTAGGTATCTATATATGCTTATGCATGTGAGGAAACCGATGCTTCCATAAAGATTCAAATTAAAGCAGAATCGTGTTATTTTGCAAAACGTTTGTCCAAAAATCCACGTACTGTTCGCGGCGTAGTATGTGACCAGAAAGGGCAACGTGAAAACATACAACAGGTCTGCAATGCCGAGGTTTAAAATAAACACGTTTATATTTCCAAGTTTCTTCCAACCGTTGTAGACCGATTTGAGTCCAAGCACATTCGCTGAAAATCCGATTATGAAGACGAGTACGTAGACCGTTGGCAAAAACTTATGTGTGAAAGGTAAATCGATTTGTTGGCAGTCGGAGTCATTTATTGTAGCTTTACTTGTCTCCTCCATTCTTCAATCTTGAATACTTTGCCTTCTAGCGATACAAAGCTTCTTCATAAAGGAAGGCGAGTTTGGGGACTGCGAAAAAAATTCTGTCGCCGATCGAACACAAAATTACGCCCTCTTCCTTGGGTACCCCTAGCAATTGAATCCAGTCATTTATTTCATGCTGAACCCGAGAATTGGTAGTTTGTAACTACTAACAGTTGCATAATTGCATAAACACTTATGTAGGACTTATTGGAATTGTGCTATTTTCTGAATACAGCCACCCCAAATATCTGTAGGTACAGAGACAGAAATAAAGATTTAGAAACACCAGCTTATAAAACTATGCAAGCAAGAAAATAAACTTAACCACAAGCAACTCATCACTTCCTGTTTGATACTTAAGAAACTTTCTTTTGTAATTAGTATGAATTTTGTACATGGAAGTCTTGCAAAGAAGAGAGAAATTGTAACAAAACTAACATATTGTATGTTTGCACAATCTTGAATTTTGATATCAACTTGTGATTGCCTCATTGCATGTAGAAAACCTGCAAGAACTGTTCAGAATGTCTTTTGCAAGAAGTGTTGCCAAACGTGTGAACCAAACTGTTTTTTTTCCCACATAATGTTCTGTATGTGCTGCTGATATTTGACCACCTCTGTACCTTCATTGATTTTGGACCTACTTATAGAGATGAATAAATTAAAGGCATGAAGAAATCACTGACAAAAAGTGAAATTTGAATCTGTTTTGAACCTTCGCTGCAAGAACTAGTGACATTAATCTTCTCTTATTAAGAGTTGTAAGATTAATATTGCTCACTAATTCTTGCAGAGAAGGTACTTGTGCATTCTTTTTTTGTTATACTTTTCATATTAGTAGCATGAAATCTGACTTCAGTTACTTTTTACATGACACTTTGTGTGTGTTTCTCATAAGGGCACTTTAGCATCAAAACTTGCCCAGTTCATATCCAAAGTGTCTAACTGTTGAGAAAGAATACTTTGAATGGAATAGATGTATCAGGAAATCACTGATGAAGTCCTGCTTTAATAATGTGCTGATCAATTTATTAAGCATGTTAGTTTGTTTTTCCATAAAAAATTGATTTTTAAAAAATTGTATTACATAAAAAAACACCCCAGTTCATGACTCATATGATGTACTGGATTCTGTATGGAGTACTAATGCCAGTCGTGAAAGGTTCCTACTGTGTGCAAAAGAATTTAAAGAAGAATTTCACAACAAGAAATAACACTTACCTGGTACCTTCTTGGTATGACTGAAACAAACTAGGACTAAGCCAAACGCACACACACATTCACATTTTCAGCATTTGGCAGGCATATATAATCACACACGCACACACACACACACTTTTAATACTATATTACAACTGTATTATATTCTTTTACATTTGTAACTCTGTAATAAGTTACTCTTATTTGTACTATAATATTTAAATTTAGAATTTAAATGGTAGTCTCAGGCTTTACCTTATTTTACCGTCTTATGAATCTAGTTCTAGATTCTGCAGAAGTCTTACACCAAATGACCACATTGGCAGAGACCAGGATGAGGCAGAGGCCAGGAACACCACACTACGGAGTGATGTTTCCTCCTCCGGTCTTTTCTGATATTAGTATACTTAGGCTGGTGTTATCTCAATTATACCATGACTTTGTACTAGCATTTAAAGAAAAACAAACGTTTTGTTTTGCTTACTCGTAACTGCATGATATGAAAATGGAAAACTCATTGTCATACCAGTTAGCTTATCCTCCAGCCATGTCTCAGAGGGTATTCTTTAAATAATAGGGTGCACTTACATTTGGCTACAGTAAGTAGTGAATACTTTACCAGCAGAATAATACATGGATATACACTAGATGTATAAGATGTACATTTAAACCAGTTTCCCAGAAATAGGAGAGTTACAGCTATGTCACATCGATCTGTTCTTAATCCATCTTGAACCCTGTAGTTGTTGTTATTGTTCTTCTTTTTCTGGAGCTGGCCAATGGCAGTTGAGGGCAGTAGTAATGGCAGACACATGACTCGATCATCATGAACAGGTGCTGAATGATGTCTCCCTGCGGGCAGCGGAAGTCCATCCCGACGGTTCTGGTCCGGTGTGGGGTACAGCAGCGGCTGTCTGAACACGTTCCGCAGAACAGGGGCCTGTGGGAGCGCACACTGTAGCACCCCCGATGCTCCAGACGAACAGGGATGGGAGCCCGGTAGCTGTTCTCGCACATGCCCAGTCCCTGGAATGCAGGCCTCAAATAAACACAGTCGAGCAAACGCGGCATCTGTGCTAATCAATCACGCTAGAGTCAACCCATTTGTGGTAAGCTTGCTTTACTGCCATATTAAGGGAATAGGCTAAATGACTGAAAACTATGTAGGCCAGTTAGTTAGCATGACTGGAAAGTAAAAAGTTTATTCAGTCTGCGTTACGTAAGCACAGATTGGAAGATTTCTACAGTCTTTAAACTGCACTGCAAATCTAACTGAAGGAGGAAATACTCATTGCTCCTACTGTTTTGGATTTTTATTTCGACATATATTGTTTTATTAGTAACAAAACCTTCTACCTGGATGAGTTTCCCTTAATCAACCTTGCTCTGATTCTCTGGTCCCTATTTGTGTCAGTATTAGTGTTTTTGGGTGAACAAACCCTTTACTGCCATGATCTCACATTTCATATGAATTGTTGTTCACTCACCTCGACCCTGCTGGCGGCTGGGTGGCATGGCCTAACCTGGCACAGGCGCATTTGTGTTTGCAGGCTGCAGGCCCAGTTCCTGTTTGACATACGGGTGGAGACACCTGGTCCACAGCTGCGTGAGCATGCACTCCACTCCGTGCTCTGCTCCACGCAGTTGGACCACGGGATCCCGCCGGACGCCGGAAAATCCTTCTGCGACCCCGCAGCTCGGTCAGCTGCGATGATTCATTGTGCGAAAGCATAAACATCCTTAGTATTTGACCCGGCATTTTGCCCCACCCCACTCCTCAAACAACGTTGTGTATCTATAATCAGGAGGACTTTGGATTATACGTGGTGGCTGTGCTATGCGGTAGATGGAGGAGTGTATGCTATTCTCAAAGGATTAATGACTCAAGTAAAGTTCACCACATCCCACAAAAAAACATAGACCAAAAATCTCTTGTATTTCATTTGGACCTGCTTCGTTTGGACCACCCTAGAGCAGAGCAGCTCACATTAACACCAGTGGGAGGTTTACCGCAGGAGTTATTTAAAGCACAAATTATGGATGCCTTGTGGGATGAGTCGGCCGTACAGGACGCTACCTGCAGTGTGATCCAGGAGGATGCTGTTTTCTGTACTCTCGCAGACCCACTCCCTGCAGCACCTGCCAGGCACCTGCATTAGCCTCGGGTTTGGGCACTGGGTAATGGGTAAGCTCAGGTCTTCATTGCAGAGTGGCACGCAGGTGATGCCACCTCCGGAACAGTGGCACAGCTGCATGCAGGTGGGCTGGAAAGACTGGCCCTCCTCATACCTCACACCAGCATGCTCACAGCCGAGTTCATTTTGCCCTGGGGTGGTCCAGTGGTGGCCAGTTCATTTCAGATTTGGGGTAAAGGAAAGAAAGCAGAAGCGTTCTTCAAAGTTGGCCTCAGCTTACAGCTATAAAGGTAATTTATGTAACTCAGTTGTCACTCTGTGAAGTCAGCCTCTTGCCTAATGAATCAATAATACTGAAACTATAT
>JAOYMR010000018.1:7257324-7272748 GCA_025802075.1 Tenebrosternarchus preto | reverse complement strand
TATAAAAATGTAGAAATAAAACCAACAAAAAGTGGCAGTCCATTTCCCTGGTGCAAAGAATCAATAACATGCCTGCCACACACCATATTGAGCTCTGAAGCTCGAGAACTTTGAAGAACCTCCCAAAGAACCTTAAGATTGTTTATTGGTGCATGTGCAAGAATGTTGGGTAAGAGCATAGCACTTACGGACACACTCTCCTGGCCCCCCTGGGAAGCTCGCGCTGTAGTCGCACTGCAGGCCACGCTGAGCATCACAGACATGTCTCTCCGAGCAAGGCTCACCCTCCTGTCTTGCACACATCTGACAGCACTGACATCCATCCAGGACCAGGGGCACACCAGCTGGGCATGCAGGAGGGGACCAGCGGCAGTGACATGCTCCTCCACAGAGTTGGCATACCACCTGAAAACAGTATTATTCAAGCTACTTTGCTTGCATTAGAACACAGACACTAATACTAATATAGTGGCTAACTGGTATACACTTGTCCATTAAAACTGTATGTACAAGTGTATAATTACATAAAGTAGCCTACCTGATGAAATAAGAAAATGCATTGTTGTGGATCTTGAGCTGGTATTGGTTTTCATGTTTAATGTTTGCATGTTTCAACATCACTGCTCAGTTGATGGTGGTTCACCACCCAAAAATATCCAGCCAGCAGCAGTTCTATGGTCATAATCTGACTATTGATGAAGGGCTAGAGGACATCTAAAGCAAACTGTGACTCAAATGGACTATCTATACATATTTAAATATATTTCTAATAATGTTCTGTTTTTTTGTTATGTTTTTGATATTTATCCCCACCAGGCTGTAAATATAAGATGAACAATAAAAGTAACTTTTAATTCTCAATATGCCTCAATATTTAAAGTTTTTAATTACATTTCTTCTCAAGAGTAAACGAAGAAATTAAAGCCGAAAACACATTCCAAGTTAGCGACAATTTGGTAATATGTCTGGTGCAGTGTTTCTCAGACCAGTCCTAATGACCTGAGATGCAGACCATAATTTTGCTATGTCCAAGCTCCCAGTTAACCTGAATCAAGCCCCTAAGACCTTCAGTTTACCTGGTAGAGTTATTAAGATCCATCCAAAATTGAACAAAAGGACTGTGTTGAGAAACACTGGCCCATAGCTCAGGTTTATATCAGAACAAGCAGCAAAACCATAACCTGGTTGCTTAGAAACCATGCACACCTCTAATCTTTAAACTAGATTATATAGCTTTAATCTCTTGGATTTGATGTTATCAACTATGAAGCTAGAGAAAAAACGCTGATAATTCTGACCTGTGTGAGCATACAGAAGAGGAGAGAGCCAGTAAATACAACTTCTCTGGTTTCCATCTTCATCTTTGGAGCCCACATGTTCCTCCTCTGCAGTTCCATTAAGTGCCAGTGCTAGCAAACCTCTGAGCCATTCATTTATAGAGTCGGGGCTCTGATGTCAGAGGTGGACAGTGCAAATAGAATCTGGATGTGGATCAAAACATACTTTCAATTCCATCTCAGCAGAGCTGTCCATTTTCCACATTCTGAGGCCAGGCTCTTTTTTAGCACCTGTGTATTTAAGATATGTGATTTAAAAAAATGGCAGTTTGCTAAAATGGTCAGTGTGTCAGTTTAGAACAGAAGGTTAATCAGTTAAAGGACAAAAACATAAGGAAAAAAATCTATATATACATATGTATGTGATTTATGTACAAAGAAAATCTTCTTTCAAAGTGTTTTTCCCCTTCACAAGGAGGAGACAGACCACTAGATCAAATCTTTACACATCATGGACATCACACAAGAGCTTTCCATTGTTAATTATCTTTAGACCTTGCAAAGACCAGTAAGGTCAGCTGAAGCGCACCTATCTGACGGAATAATTTAAACTGAACCAAAAACATTACTGAATTGAAAGGAACTGGGCTTGTGAAACTCTCTTTAGCCTTTAGTTGACACTGATTTTATCAAATCTTGCAGAAATGTGCATTTTGTATGAGCTGAATGTATGTAATAACCATTTCACAGATATTTTCCACACTGCATAGATGTGGCCTCAAATCAACACAATAACAAAACAGTCAGACACGGCACAGAGTACAACACACTGGGAAGCCAAGACACTCCAAACCCCCCTTGGTTGGTTATGGAATGTTCAGGTATTTATGGTAACCAGAGGGCAAATATTGAGAACCCCTAAGCACATAAGAATATATAAATGTCAGTTAATGTAACCATAACATAATCTGGACATGTGCTTGAAAACTGTGACATAAAGGGTGAACAGGAATGGAACCATAATTCGTTGAGGTGCCACCAACTCGAATATATAGTCTGATTCCAAATGATGTGAAGTCCATGATTTTTCAGTGTTGTATGTACACTGATGTACGTCATAAACATACGAAACCAATAACAAGTGATTATTAAACTGTTTTTCCACTTTTTGTGGTCAAAAGTAAAAAAAACTGATACCACCTAGTTGTTATTAATTATACATTTCCAAAAGAAACTGCAAATGTTCATTTACAAATCAAAATCGTGACCAAAAGGTGGACACCCTCCAACCTCCCCTTGAATCACCCTGAGTTTATGCCCCAGTCAGATAAACACTGCAGCATTTAAAGCTCTGAAAAAATAAAAACATATGATTATGATCAAGGTGCCAGTCTTGTCCAAACACGTTTCTTGAAGGACAAGGAATGTTTATTACGGGCAATTCCATAATTGTGGTGAATAGAATAATCTAAGGTTGGTAAGCCAGGAGAGATATAAAACCAGAAAGCATGGTGACGAGGCACAGAGTTACATAGCTTAGCTAGTGGATTTGGCAGCGGGGTCATGGACAAGCGTTTATGTGTGGGGCGGAGGGACAGGCCAGCTAAAACTGCGGGTGACCGGAATCGAGTGCACTCACGTCTTAAACGTGAAGGAGGGAGACGGCAATGAGGAGCTCCATAAGAAGCAGGTTACTTCAATCCTGAAGTTAACGACAGAAAACGCTTTCTTTTCACTTTATGGTGGAACATTTAAGTTCGGAGGGTTATTTTGTGCTTAAAGAGAAAATAAAAGGAGCTCATACTGCACCAACCTGCCTCCCTCATTTCACTTGCCTCCTTGAGTCAGAAACTACCACAAATGGTGCTGAAACCCAGGAGAATGGTTATATTCCATGATTGAGTCTTCTCCTCTGGGCAAGTATCAAGATCCTTACTAACCTGCAGCATCAAGTGCTCTTCGACAACAGGAACCTCTTTTCTGGAGAGGTTTTGTGTGTTGGTGACTCACAGGAATGTGAAAGTGAGGAGTCTTTCCACTTTGATGTGGAGAAAGAACTGTATGTAGACTTTTTGGTAGTACTAGAATTCCTGATAATCTCCTTGGTCTTTCTGGTGTTTAAGAACACTTTGCTGGTGAACTTCATTGTCAGGTTCAGAAGCCTCCTCCCTGTCTGCAGGTTGGCAATCATGTGTGAAGAGTGCATAAAGGAGGAGTCTTGGCATACAGCCCTGGACGACGTTGGTGCTAAGGGTGAGGGTGGAGGAAGTATGCTTGCCCATCTGACAGCCTAGGGGGAGATGAATGAGGAAGTCCAATATCCAGTTGGATACAGAAGGAGTCAGTACTAGTGTTCAGAGATTGTCAGCCGGCTTGTTCAGTTTGACTGTATTAAATGCCGAGCTGTAGTCATGTGTATAGCTGCTTCACAGAAGCATATGGCCATAGAGGATACATAAGGTTTATGATAAGATTTTTTTTTATCTCGTGGTCCGTTCCTAGTTTTTATATGGGTTTCCACTCCGGTCCTGGTTCTGTTTGTTTTTCCCTCGTTTCTTCCTTTCACCTGTTCCCTGTTTTACCTTGGTTTGCTCCCCTTCTTATAGCTTTTCAGTTTGTCTTTCATTTGCAGGTTATTGTTTTCTCCCCCTTGTGATGCTCTGTAATACTTTTATAATTGCAATTATTTTTCCAAGAACTGCTCGAAAAGAACACATACTGATATACTGATAAAGTAAGTTACTCTGGATCTTAGGGTTTACCTGAACAAAGGTATACTGACATACTGATAAATATGCAAGTCGCTCTAGATAAAAATGTCTGCCAAAGGCTAAAATTGTAAATGTTAATTAACAAGCTTGGTTCCATCCTTTTCTCTGTACCAGAATGCTCTCTTCCTTTAATTTAGAGGGAATCTCCTTCAATTCTTTGGAGATCCATAATTTAGGAAAGTTTGTACTGTTTTTGTGGGAACAGTATTATGCCGCAGCACTACTTTCTGATGTGAAGTAATGATTTACCTTAATTTTTCTAAATAATGCTGTGATAATCATGGGCACCAAGTGCAGTAGCAATGTGTTAATGCAGGGCTAAGCAAATAAGTACAAATGCACCCTTCTTCTGAAGAAATTATCGAGTTTATTTTGGTGCTCTGTCTGTTTAAAACAACGTGAATGCTGGTAATTTATATGTTAAGTTTTCATTTTCCATTCATGTGAAACCTACTGCTAGATACGTGCTGGCATACTTTACGTTGATTTATTCTTGTAATTTATTTATTATCCAATGTCAATAAAACAATTTGCCAACCTAGGCCAACTGCCAAGCTCTATCTAGATCCTATGCCTTATAAATGAAAAAAGAAAATTTATTTCAAGGAAGAGATTGTCCAAGGTTAGGGGGTCATATTCCACAGGTTAAAAACCACTTGCCTGGAACACATCTAGGTCAGAACTCTTAATTGATTTCAGACACAAAGCGTGTGAAATAAGTACTGACCACGTCGCCAATTTTCTAAGTAAATGTATTTTCTAAAGGTGCTATTGACATGAAATTCTCACCAGATATCACAACAGCTATGGTTTGATTTCTATGCATGTGTGGATTGGATGTGTTGCTACTGACATCTGGTGACAATTTCATTTCTGTAGCACCTTTAGAAATATTTACTTTCAAAATATCACGATGTAGAGCCATACGCTACAGAAAAAGGCAGGTGGTTTCCGGGTTCTTTGATCAACGGAATTTTAACTTTAGACCAAGACGAGTAACCACAACGACTCACAGCTAACGCTCGACAAAGACAGACAAACAATGGGTGACAAACACGCGCTTAAATACGAAACTAACATTTAATGCCACGCCCACGCCACACACATCGACACACACACGGACGCACACACTCACATATCAGGCACAACGCAAGTACACACTTAGCTACAGACACGCCCGCACAGACATGGGACAAGGGAGGAGGCGAGGGCGGCCACCGAAAATTGGTGACGGATTCAGTACTTACTTCAGTAATACTTACTTCACATTACACAGAGACAATTCCATGTCAAACTTGGAGATCGTGTATCTAAGAAGTATGAAATAACTTGTCAAGTTGTCTTGGTCCCCTACTTCTTCATATGCTACTGTGGCGATTAATTTTCATAGCTATGCTGAGGATGCTCAGCTATACATTTCTTTCAAACCAAATGATATACATGCTCTGTGCTCCCTCGCTACATGTCTGTCCACAGTTAATCAATGGATGAGCAACAATTTTCTAACATTAAATAAAGTTAAGACAGAGATGTCCTCTTTAAAAGTCTAGGAGATTTACACTGAGTGATCAATATACCGGTAATAGAGATTTAAAGAGTTTGTGGGTAACTGGATTCTGATTTAAGTTTTAAACCACGCATCAGTACGGTGACCAAAACAACGTTCTTCCACTTAATAAATATTGCTAAGGTACGTCTGTTTTTAACTCAGCAGAATTCAGAGTAACTGATACATGCTTTTATTTCAAGTAGACTAGACTACAATAATGCTCTGTTTACCAGTCTCTCAAGAGAAGTACATTGAAAAACTACAGCTAATTCAGAACTATGCCGTCACTATATCACCCCTGTTCTAGCTACATAGCACTTGCTCCCTCTATCTATTAGAACTGATTTAAAAGACCTTCTGCTTGTATACAAAGTCCTCAGTGTTTTAGCACCTTCTTACCTTTCCGAGTCTCCGTAATTTTAGGTGCCCATAAGTCCTCCACAGCAAGCATGTTAAATATTCCAAAAGGTCCCCAAAATAAAATTGGGGAAGCTTTTCTTTTTTTGTAATACGCACCCAAACTGTGGAACTTTATACCAAAAAGCGCTGGATAAGCAGGCTCAGTGGATATTTTTAAATATCAAATTAACACATTTTATCAAGCTTATAATTGGATACTCCTATTATTCTCTCTTTTTTTCATCCACTCCTTTTTAACTATGATTCTTTTAATTATGATTTTCACTCCCTTAGCACAGACCCATTAAAGAAAAATAAAACCAGAACCTAGATTCTGTCAGTTTTGAGGGGTCATCAAAAGGTTTTATGATTCACTGAGCAACCAAATTTTAACTTTTTTTTCTCCCCAACCTAAAATATGTCGATATTACATGTGAATCCATTTTCAGAATCTTCCTATCACATACAGTTTTTGTGTGTACATTTATCATTTATTTCTAATATATATATATATGAATAATTAGTGGGGACTCGGGGAGAGGTGAGGCCGTCAAGCTGCGAGGAGACTCAGCCGTTCTTCCCCTCTTTCACCTTTTCTTTCCGTTTTTACCTTTTGGCATCGTCCTGCAGGTTCGGTCAGCCTTTCTGTCACGTTGAGAACGGATGCGCTGCAGGAATGGGCCGGAGACGTAGCACAGACATTTAAATAGGTTTTTATCGTCGATCGACAAAACACAAGCACAGTGTCACGGATAACAGATACACAGGCAGTCAGACAAAGACCGACAATAATGGCGTGACATACACACGCTTAAATACACACACCCTTGATGAGACACAGGTGAAAGGAGTAATGTTAACGTGGACGGCAACGAGAAAGACGAACGTCACGCCCCACAACAAACACAGCACACGAACGCACCGAATAAAGTGCCAAATAAAATGCCAAATATCCTGTGCAAAACCATTAGTTTCACATAGGAGCCAGTACATTCACTTTGTAGTATTGTAACCACAAACACATCTGTCTGGATCTTACATCCCAGCCAGAAGCAAAGATGTGGCTAATTTAACTACCAATCCCTTAGCACCTATCTATAATGGCCTTATTATAGATAAGGCCATTATAGATAGACCTGCCATCCATGATCTCTACCTCAGCTACCAAGTCTGCATGCTTCTACTTCTTCCTTTCCAAAGCTCCATCAGTTGCATCCTTAAATTAAAATGTTAACTAAAAATACAAAAATGTTAAGTAAATGATCAATTTACTTTCAGAGTACAACACCATATCCAGCCTAAGCATAGTTACTGCAAGACGCTGAGACCTTTTTTAACCTACATCTGCTACCAACTTCCTTTCCAATGCTTCAACCCATGTTGATATTTATAGCGTGTGCTTTCTACAATGCAACTCACGCACAGACCTAAGTCCTCTATGTACATCACTTTTAGACAAAGAATTAACCTTTATGCACTAATTATGGAATACACATGCTAATAAGATAAGCATCTGATTATTTCTCCATATATATTCTCACAAACTAACCTTAAAAAATATATATGCTTCAGCATCCAAACCTCCACATTCAATTTTCAACTAGGGTCTTCACTTACTGTCTACAGCTGTAAGTCACTCCAGGCAAACATGTAATGCGATTCGCATCCATTGTTCACACTTCTTGCCAGGTGATCCCTGGCAAATCCATTGGCCTTGTTTTCCTGCCAGAGCTGCAGTTGCGTGTTATGCATTCTTGTTCTCTTCTTGACTAAAGTGAGTCATCACTGTGTCTTTTTAAATACTTTAATTGCCCTTCTGCTTTGCAACTGGCCCACTGTATGCCTCTGCTCTTATGTGCTCTTGGCCAACTACACCACCACTCAAGGATTCCAATCCTATCTTGGCATATACAAATTCCTAATACAATACCACCCTCTACTTAAACAGAATAAAACCCCTAGTCATGTCCTTGTGAGCCTTGTTCATAATAATCTCCAATGTTGGATATGTGTTTATGTTAAGTCTTTTTTTTTTAACCTCATACACTAATCTCTGTTTGAACACAAGCTGTCTTAGCATCATGTTAGATTAAAATTAAAGTCATTATGTCAAAAATTCAAATACTTTATATGCAGTAAATGGGAGCTTGGCAAAGACATGGTAGTAAGATTTGTGGGGGTAGTGAAATGATAATGGGGAAGGTAATGATTGGTGCTTAACACCTCTCTAGGAGACAAGAATAGGGATTATTATACAGGCTTAAGGTATTTAGTTGTTCTCAAGACCAGCTCCTTTGTTATATATACATTTATTGGTAGTATATAAAGATTTTCTGGGGTTTTTTCTACTCTGACACATTCTTTCTGAGTGCCTGATCTTGGCATGCTAGCAGCCTCTCTATTTCACTGACTGTAACCTCTAAAGCATCAATGGTCATCTACTGCAAGGCAGCAAGCAAAACTAGAGCAACAATTTCAAATATTCGCATCTCATTGTTATTAATAGCCTTCACCACTTCCATCCTCAGCCCATAACTCTAGCATTTAATACTGCACTATAGCAGCTACCTAGAGAGATTTCTCCAGATTAAAGTATCAACTCTCTTTCCGTCAAACATTTAAATATATGCTGTTTATAAGGGTTGTTTACGCTATAGAATGAAAATGCACTTGTTTTTTTATAGGGGGTAGGCTGGTATACATTTTTTTTTTACAATATGCTGATGTTTAGTTATAGGTCTAATTGCATGTCTTAGCTGTGACGTCTGGATCAGTACGCGCTAATGCTGGTTGAGCGGTTCAGCGGATCTTCACTTCTCCTGAAGTGAAAGTGCAACTCGTTGGATAAATTCTACCAGACAGAAAAACGTTCAAACCGCATAGAAAACAGAACTGACTGTAGCTACTATACATTTTCAGCCAAGCAAATACCCACGCGTACGGTGTGCTGATTTGTGCTTCAGCCAGATGCCGGCTTCTCACTGAGTTAATAATTGTATATGCTCAGGTAAATTAACTCGCCAACTATTTTCACAACTGTTTTATTTGAAGGTAACAGTCCGGCGTTGATTCCACATCTAACTTCAAACGTTTACTCATTGTTTAAAAGTTAAGCTTTTGACAGCATTGGACCGTTACAGTAATCGACACTTCCGTATGTCGCCAAGTGGAAATGTTACCGCCTCGCAGTGTTGAGGATAAGTAAAATCTCGTGACGGAAAAGTCCATAACTCAGCAGTATCAAAGCATTCGGGGCAGGTATTCGATACTTCTCAAAATAAGGAATGATTCATATACTTTTAGGGAGAGCCTGGACACTGTGGCTTTGTAACGTTTAATGTCACTGTAAATCCTGGGCAGGGGGACTGAGGTTTGCTCGAATTTGTTGGTGGAATATGGGAGTTACTTTTGGATCCTTTACTCACTGGGTAGGTCATTTCGATTTCAGAAGTTTTGGTTTGATAGCACACATTCCAAAGTTCTTCCAATGACCACGCGTTCTATTGTACGGCGCTGAATTATATTGCATAACCATAATATGGTATATTATATTGCGTTAATTTATATTTGTATTTTGTGGCAGACATTTCAAACGTGGTTAATTTACCGTTATAATATTGCATTGCCAACATCATGAATTAACAATATAACGAAGGGAGCATAAGGATTTGGCCAAATGTTTTGATGCTATATTTAAACGCTTATACGAAAGGTCAATCACCTCGATTTATCCGTTACTCTAATTCTTAACTGGATTAGTGACATGTTTCCTGCGGCAGGCTACATGCTAATAAGTGGCCAGTGCAGGATAGCAGCTAATCTTACTTTCATTTTAGGTAATACTTATACTGAGTTTTATTTATCAACAAATATTTGAGGAGCAGATGTTTTTATGGGGATTATTTGTATGTACTTAGGAAGTGCTCTGTTCTTCAGACATTTTAATGATTTTACAACAATAGCTTTACTGAATGAGGTCTTTTATTGGTTAATCTAAGGGTGTTTTTGCCCTTTCATTAATGGACAATACATTTCCCCACGTTCCCATATTAATCCCATGTAATTAAAAGTAAGTAGTCATACCATGTGAGTTTATAAATGATTTTTAGGATGAAAATTTGTAGTGCATGTGGCATATTTTGTTTCTATTATCTTCAATTCTCTATTTCATGAAGGCTCAGTGCCTGTGTGGCAGTGGAACATGCCTGGCTTGCAAATGGTGCCCACGCAGCCAGAACTCCACCGTGACACGCGTCAGTTACGCCTTCATCACGTTGCTGGGCACAGTCATAGCCTGTGTCATGATGTCGCCTACCATAGAGCATCAACTCAAAAAGGTAACGCTGTTGACCCTCGTCATTCATTTGCTGTTTTCATTTCAAATACTTTAATGATTTGTGTAAATAACTAATTGTCATCTGTAAACAAAACCACAAAAATATTCATACAGCATTATTAAATGCAACCGAGAACACAATCTTGAATAGAAACATTCTGGAAATGTAACTGCAGATCTGTCAGTTGTCCTTTAATTCTATAAAGTTCTATCAAACTTCAAGTCAGATGAAGATTATCCTGTCAATTAATTTTTTAACCCTACTATTTCCTAGATCCCAGGATTTTGTGAAGCTGGAGCTTGGCCTAGTCTCCCAGCCATCCAAGCCAGTACTGCATGTGACATATTTGTGGGCTTCAAGGCTGTGTACCGGGTCTGCTTTGGAATGGGTGTGTGCTACTTAGCCATGTCTCTGCTCATGATCAATGTGAAGAACAGCAGAGACCCTCGAGCTGCTATCCACAATGGGTACGTAACATTC
Source organism: Tenebrosternarchus preto (assembly GCA_025802075.1). NCBI lineage: Eukaryota > Metazoa > Chordata > Actinopteri > Gymnotiformes > Apteronotidae > Tenebrosternarchus > Tenebrosternarchus preto. Next base: position 7,261,935 of record JAOYMR010000018.1, on the reverse strand, counting down.
CTTCAGACCCACTGCAAAAGTGATTGAGTTCTTACACTGGATGACTGAGATATTCAAAATAAAAAAAAAACTGAACAATATTTGTACAGACCACAGAGCTTTTTATTTGATCTGTTAACAGTATTTTACCCTGCTCTGTTACCACAAAGGAGCTCTATTTTACCTTGGGTTATTTGATTCTCACGGTTCTGAAAAATTCTTCAGAACTAGGGGTCAATGAAAAAACATGCTTTTAGTCATATTTATACTGCTTTCTTATTTTTTTTATACTGGTCTGCAACATTTTCCCAATACCTCCTCTGTTTCAGCTTCTGGTTTTTCAAAATCTCAGCCATTATTGCAGTCACAGTTGGTGCTTTTTACATTCCAGAGGGGCCTTTTACACGAAGTAAGAAACATCTTTTAGTGAAATACATACTTTATATATATATATATATATACAATTTAAAATATAAGACATTATTTTACTGTTCATTACAAAATTCAAAGTGGCAAAACTTGGACAAATATGGACAAATTCTTCAGATATGGACGTATTTTTATCTCTACTTGAAGTTAACATAAAAATATGTGTAAGTAAACATTTCTCTTGATATGGTCTTACTTCTTTGCCCTGCACAGCTTGGTTTATTGTTGGGATTTGTGGAGCATTTTGCTTCATTTTAATCCAGCTGATTCTTCTTGTGGACTTTGCCCATTCATGGAACGAGTCTTGGGTTTATAAGATGACGAATGAGAACTCAAAGCGCTGGTACTGTGGTAAGTAGAAATAAAACCCAGCCCTATCAAACATGTAACATTTCAGCACTCTTTAGCTTTTCCAAAATATGACATTTGTAATAATTATATAATAATGAATGTATTACTATTTAAAAACTTAGTGAGCATTTTTGTATTCCCTCTTGCTAGCCTTGCTGGCTGTGACGGTACTAAACTACACCCTGTCCTTGACTGCCATTGTTCTCATGTTCCTGTACTACACTCATCCAAACAAATGCCCACTCAACATGTTCTTCATCATCTTCAACATGCTCCTGTGCATCATAGCTTCAGTTGTCTCCATGCTGGCCAAAGTACAGGTGTGTACCACAGTTTGCTAAACTGTTCATCTAAAATTTAGTACCTTTAGTACCTTCTATTGCCTTGTTATGGATAAATGTTATTAAATTCTGTTAAAGTGTTTACCTTTCTTTGTGGTATAATATGAATGAGGTGTTATCGTCCGCAGTTTACAACTTGTTTCACCACAGTTTGCACAACATTTTTAATCCTGATCTGTAGAAGTTTCAAAAATCTGGCCTTCTCCAGTCATCTCTCATCACCTTGTATACCATGTACCTGACCTGGTCAGCTATGACCAATGAACCAGGTACTGCAAATGAACATCTGCACCAGGCTCAAGCTTACCTTGTCCTATTATGGCAGCAAATGACATGTTGCTTTTGTTTCAACTGCTTGACGCAAACTTCTCTCAGACCGCACGTGCAACCCCAGCCTTCTGAGCATCTTCCAGCAGGTCCAACTCCCCACGTCTGTCCCAGTGGAGGTTGAGAATCGGACCGCCGTGAACATTAGCGAACCAGACGAGCCTGAGGTCTCGTCGCCGTACTTGCAGTGGTGGGATGTGCAGAGCATTGTTGGATTGGCCATTTTTGTCTTGTGCATTTTGTACTCAAGGTATGGTGCAAATGTCATCACATTTGCAATTGAAGCCTTCCATATAGTATGTGTGAAAAACAGCTCTGTATTTCATTAGTGATCTTCCCTCAGAAATGATCATTTTGCAGTGTCCCATAGTTGCTGAAAGACTCAAATGTCCTATCAAGATCATAATTTCAGTACACTGATAATTTGCTCTCTAAAAATTCTTAAAATGCACCATAAAATGAGTGTAAAAACCATCATGCTTTCTTACAGGAAACGGCTGCAGGTTTGTATTTATTATTCATTGTGGCTGAATTTGTAATGCATGTTTGATTCTGGGCTTTAATGTTGACATGTATCTGAGCTTTTCTAGTTAATTCGCATCTGTCTTTAATGTTATTACAGCCTGTGTATGTGGCTGCTAAGCTAACTAGCTAACATTGTGTAGTGGAATTTCAATACTCGTGAGACAAGTCTGTCACAAAAAGTAGATATTTATTTAGAAGAAATAAGAAATAAGATGAGAATTAAAAATAATAAAATGAGAGTATGCCTTTGCATGAGCTCTGAACCCAGTCAGTGAGTTCTATTCTTTTATACTAGATACTAGGTGGATGCTTTTGTATTCGGCCGATACTATGTGCGGTTGCTAGGTGCAGTGACCTTCAAGTCATGTAAGCAGCAAGGCACGTGTGTGTGTGCAATAAGAAGCAGAAGCTCCTCTGGACAGTTCACAGTACAATCACATGTTTATATGATTATATGATTACACAGAAACACTCAAAGCACAAATTCTTCCACAATTGCTATTCATCATGTCATTTAAATGTTTAATAACACAGAGAATACGTCAAATGTAATTTATCTATCAGGGTCCCAGTATTACTTGTATCATAGACTTAGCTTGAATTCATATTCATTATGAATTTATTTATTACATACAGAACTAGTGAGTAAATCAAGACTGTGCCTGTCAAGTAGAACAATATTGCCCTTGTCTGGCAGAAATACTGAAGTAATTAAACAATTTTAAATCATCTCAGTGGACCTACAGTGATCATACCTGTAACACAGCTGACATATATGTTTCTCTTCCTGGCAGCATACGCTCATCTAGCACCAGTCAGGTAAATAAACTAATGCTGGCATCTACGACTACCGTCTCCGAGGGAAGCAGTATTGCAGGAAGTCCCATGGAGATGGAGGAAGCCTCCAGGACAAAGTATGTGGAAGACAATGAAAGAGATGGTGTCCAGTACAACTATTCCTTCTTTCACTTCTTGCTCTTTCTTGCATCATTGTACATCATGATGACGCTCACAAACTGGCACAGGTAAGTGACTGCTCAGCGTGATTGTAGAACCTTTCACAAAAAAAGCCTAGAATCCTCATTTGACTACATTTCATGATTCTGTTTTTTAAAGTGGTGCTTAGTTCTCTTTTAATACACATTTTAAGCCTGCCAGGCTGATATATTTTTAAATTACCAGCAAAATACACCAGCTAAGTATGTATTTTTAATTGGCTAAAGGTAAAACATCACCAGCTTGGCTATTAGTCAGAAAATACAGAAAAAATTCATAGCAAATAATCAGCTTTTAGTTACAAGTCTCTCATTATGTTACTAATGCAACGTAGATTTAGCATTTTGTACAGATACAATTGTCTGCGCCCTGAGTGTGGATGAATATGGAATTACCCCAATTAATGCCGATGTAATTCATTTCAATTCTGTTTTTAAACATCTGCCATTAATGATAATCATGTTACTTTCATACAGCCCTGATGTTGAGTACGATGCCCGAACCAGCAAATGGCCAGCAGTGTGGGTAAAGATATCGTCTAGCTGGATCTGTCTCTCACTCTATCTGTGGACTCTGATTGCTCCCATAGTGTGTACCAACAGGGATTTTACCTAAGATTTATATCCCAATCTAGAGCCACAAATTCCTTTTTTTCCTTATTGGAACTACTAGGAACTAACCATAGCAATAACGCAGGTAGTGATGCCTCTAACAGAAAAAGTATTTAGTATATTTTTTGTACAATGTTTTATATCACTGATACTATGGAGTTGTGTATTTGTTTTTAGTACTCCATCAGCACAATTTCAAAGAATGTAAAGTCTCTCATGAGATTTTGGGCCTTTTGCATCCAGAACATCTAAAGCTGATGTCCAGTATTTACAATTTTAAAGATTATGAATTATATTATTGGTAAGTGATTTTCCATGTGTTCTGGCTACTTTAATAAATTGGTTCACTGATATGATAATTAGGTTATTTCATCCTATTTCAACTATTTTCATAAAGTTTTAGATTTGAACAATTTGTGCATTACATTTAAGTAATGATGGGCAAATAATTTATGTCTCAGTTACAATTAAAATTAGGGTGTAATATAACTGATTATAATTTACACGTCACTGGAATAGATCTGTCTGCACCAGAAAAGTGGGGGAAAAAAACATTTTGTGTTATATATTTAATTTTCAGTTGTTCACATAAGTGTATATTTATATATGGACAAACCATATGTGAATGTGTTTGTGTGTGTGTGTAAGATGCAGAATTGTGCAACAGTCGTGTGGATATTATCTATGCCACAGCCTTGTGTTATTTAACTTGTGAAGATGATCTATTTTATGAAAGTACTATTCCAGGTATATTTTCAGTCGCTGTGAAATACTTTTTTTCTTTACTTGTAAATGTATTTTCAGTATTACACTCACCGGCCACTTTATTAGGTACACCTGTCCAACTGCTCATTAACGCAAATGTCGAATCAGACAATCACATGGCAGCAACTCAATGCATTTAGGCATGTAGACATGGCCAAGACGATCTGCTGCAGTTCAAATCGAGCATCAGGATGGGGAAGAAAGGTGATTTAAGTGACTTTGAACATGGCGTGGTTGTTGGTGCCAGACGGGCTGGTCTGAGTATTTCAGAAACTGCTGATCTACTG
>JAOYMR010000018.1:7245988-7257224 GCA_025802075.1 Tenebrosternarchus preto | reverse complement strand
CACGAAGGATTAAGGCAGTTCTGAAGGCAAAAGGGTGTCCAACCCGGTACAAGCGAGGTGTACCTAATAAAGTGGCCAGTGAGTGTATATAGCAATGCTGACATACTGTAAAGGTAAATGCCAGGAAGCCACCTCAAATGCATTAATCAGTTTTGTCCATCACTTGGTTATCAACATACTTTCCAAATATTGGCAATAAATCATCAGTGTTATTCTGTACTCATCAGTGGTTTTCTGCTGTTGAACACCATTTGTGATTCGATGTTGTTTCATTTCTCTTGAAAAACTGGCCTGATTTTTATTTGTTTTTATCTGTTTTTGTGAAGTACAAACAACCGACAATTCCACAATTTTTGGTTTGTTTTGTCCTTTTTGAAACTGTAAACCAACCTGGGATATGTGAAAGGCACTATATATTACTATTATTTACAAAGACATATACATTTTTGCACTCCTGTTTACAGGAGAGGGAACACAAATGTGGGACATTCATGTTACTTCATGTTAGAAAATTCTCATTTTAGTCAAATAGAATGGGACTTCAAAAGTTCAGCTTTGTCGTTCTAATGAAGTGCCCCTTTCTTTCATTCTCAGTCCATCTGGTGCACAGTTCATCAGCCTCCCATTTTCATCAGTCCCCATTTATTACTGGCCAGTGTTCACAGGAACACTGCTGACTGAATACTGTGTAGGTGGAGAACCATTCTCAAGCAGTAACACTGATACGATAGAATGTTTGTGGGTGTCGAGATAGTTTACAGCTGTGCTTTTGAGGTTTTTCAAAGAGAGGGTTGTTTTAAAGGACAGTAATTCATACACAGTTTATCTGAGCTTGGGATACATAACCCTCCAATTAAAGCTGCCAGGCTCCAACTAGACTTGGTTATTTCATATAATCATTGTTTCATTTCAAGTCCAATTCGTTGTGTTCAAGTATCAGAGCCAAAACCAAAACAATTGTGTCACTGTCCAGACACTGACGCTGTAAGATTTGCAGGTCAACAGATGTTATCCGTAAACAGTTTAAGGATGATGACATGTTTAAGCTTACGTTCTTGTTTAGCTTTGGACAAAGGCCATAAATAAATGGATTAAAAACATTTTTCCTTGTTACTTGTTCCTTGTGGTACAACTGCTGTTAGCTTTATGCAACATAATCAAGATAAACTGAGATCTTCTGAACATCATACAGGAAAATGGAAGGTAGATTATAGCAAAAAGAGTTTATTTTTAATTCTTTACCCATATGTAAAACGTGACCTATTTATGATACATCATTACTTACGGGTTTTATGCTCAGGCCGGTTTTGTGGTGTTTTTGTAATCCTCTTTAGGTGCCTCCTCTTGAGGAGCAGTGCACCTAACCATCACATTCCCACCAATGGCCCCTCCTTCGCAATGGAATTTTCCATTAGCTCAGATTACTTCCTATGTAAGTGAAAAGAGCACTTTTATTTGTTTTCTTGTGGTTTGCACTGAAATACTATCTGGTGTTGAATCCCTTTTGAATGTAGTTGTGTTTGATTTTGTCAAAATTAGAGAACAACACACAATTTTCTAAATGTCAAGGTCATTGTGAAGAAGTCCTATGTGAAATTATCCTAAGACGAGTAAAATAGCAGTATTTGAAGTTTATGTTGTGTGGACAGAAAAGTGGCCCAGAGTTCATTTTAGTGATGAAAGCAAGTTTAAAGTTTATTTGGGTCTGATGGGAAACATATTTGTGGACAAACTGGGGAAAGACTGAACTCAAAGTGTGTAGTCAGTGAAAGGTGGAGGAGGAAATGTCATGGACTGGGGAATGTTTTTGTAGCAGGAGTTGGACCTCTAATACAGCTACATGGAAGAGTGAGTGCAAGTGTGTATCAGAACCTTCTTCAACAACAAGTGGTTCTTTCCTTGCATTCAACACTCAGTCAGCCCACAATGTTCATGCAGTTCAACCATTCTAGTTCCTAGAAAATGAAAACATTGAAACAATGAAATGGCCAGCCCAGAGTCCTGATCTACACCCAATACAAAACCCCTGAAAAATCCTTGGTGACAAAGTTATGGCCAAGAAACCCACAACAGTCACAGAACTGTGGAAGAGACTGGAACAAGAGTGGACCAAAATCACCCCAGAGTGTGAGAGACTAGTGATGTCCTGTGGACGCAGATGTGCTGAAGTCATTCAAAGCAAAGGCCTGTACACTTCCTACTGATTACTGACTGTTGTAACCTTCAGAAAAATTTGTTGTAGTCTTTCTCTGTGCCACAGTCATTGCTGTTCTTTAATTATGATCACGTTTTTTACTAAATAAAAGTTTCATGTTGATGTACTTTTGTTATTTTGTAAAACACTTTTCTAGTGGCATGGTGTACCCCTTACAAAAAAATCCTTCAAATGTTTATCAATATAGTTTACATTATTTCACAAGAAATCAAGTGTTCATACATTGTTCTCTAATTTTTATCTCCAGTGTATTTCATTTAACTTGTTTGTCTCTGTGGCGCCCTCTAGGGTTGCTTTGCAATTCCAGTATGCATTTTGTATTACTATTCCTAATGGCAGATTTCCTTATATCAGATGTTTGTTTATATCAAACATTTACAGCCAAAATATTATACCTCCAATCCTATGTTTATAAAAACAAGCTATAAACATGAATGCAGAACATCTCTTATTTCTTATAAATTATAATCCCTTTCCAAGGGTATAAGATAATAAACATAAAATATAAAGATAATTATTAGTCTACAATACACTAAATCTGTTTTGAGTTTTAGGCAGATTACATGATTGTCCTGGTCAGGATGTATGAAAATCCCACATATGCAATTTGACAATTTGTTCTTTGTTGTTTTCAGTTAATGTAGACCTGTTTTGCAGTCCTGTTTTGTCTTCATTCACATGGTGTATATTGTGCACTTTGACATTATTTCATAACAATGTCTTTCTAACTAGCAAATAATGTTACATTGTTGCCATTCTTGAGTAGTTTTCCGTCACATGCCGATGTTTTGACATTCGCTCTGGGGAGAGTGTAGCCTCAGGAGAGACACTGGTGCACTGGTCTAACTCTGCCATGTGTCCACACATTCTGCCTCATTGGTGCAGGCACACCCAAGCAATTAAGTAGTCAGGATAGCAATGACAGAGTTAGGTCAGTTAAATGGCGTATGATACATGTTATTAGTACACCGATCCCGTTAACACTTAGTGCGATTAACTTTTTTTTCTCTGCTCAGATTTGACTTTTTTGACTTTTACTCACACTGAAGTAAAAACAGCACACACTGTTTGTAGATGAAGTCAGTGACCAGACCTGTCCTCTTGCCTGCATAGTATGAAGTGGAGAGCAAAAACATGAAAGAAGATTGTTGAATTAGTTCCCGTCAGACTGGGGAAAACAAATAGATCCTATCACTTTCTAATGAGTAAGAATGTAGTTATTGAAGTTCACTTTCACCGTGTGGCTGAACGTACACAAGACAATGCATGAGTTAGTCACAGCTTTCACTGTTCTTTTGTTTATATTAGTTATTACATTCTTCATGCCCCCCCCCCTTTAAGGAGTTGACTTGTTGTGGTGTGAACTCCATGTGATCTTTCTAAAAGACATAGAATATTTTATTAAAGGGCATCGGACATCTAACTCTTAGTGCTATTTAACCTATCCCTAGGTTCCTGAGTTTCTTCAGTAAAACCAGGTCCTACATTTCTGCATCATGTCATCTTTTTACAACCACAAACAGAGGTTGATAGTATGGTGGTCCAAAGTGACATGAATATAGGTCAAATGTCTTAAGAGAATAGAGCCATGTCAGCTGTCTCTTCCCAAACAACAAAGGTTTGGTAAAAAGGTTCTATTGACAAATCAACTTGACCAAAAGTTTCAAGGGCTCTCCTGCTGAAAGGTTTTGAAGAAGGTTTATCCTGTAGCAGGGTTAGGCAAGCTGACCTAGCTACTTTTACGATAACATCAGGGCCTGATATGAACTCCCATCTATTTAATGAAAATAACTAGCCTGGGAGCACACAAATCTATGGCTGGTAGTGAATATACAGAGTATAAAAGGTGTCTGATAGATCACATCCACAATTCAACATTCAAAAATGCTTTATTTACAAAAACCAATCCAAAAGGCAATATCAGAATTAACTGAAAACAGCATTACTGGCATTTAAGAACACAGATGTACATTCAGCCACTTTTACCCAACCATGGACCTCTTTCGTCCTCTTAGCCTAACTTCATCCAGTTTTTTAATGACACCTGAAGCTTTTTTGGATGAAGCAGTGTAGCTTTTTAGAAGTCTTTCAAACAGAGCTTCTGTATTAGGGTGAGTGCTGAGGAAAGCTTTCTCCAGGACATACAAGTCAACGCCTTTGTCCTCGGGCAAGGCAGAGATATAACTCAAACCAAAGTCAATTAAAAACAATTTGAGATCTTTGGCATCTTCTTTAACCAGCAACATGTTGGAGGTGGTGAGGTCTCCATGGATCACATCTTCGTCGTGCATCTTTGCCAACACTTGGCCAATCTGGTCAGCTAGGGCACTGAGCGATTCAGCGTTTTGTCCTGATACCTGAGCTGACACAATGTGCTCCTTTACAGTGACAGAGCCAGTGATCTCCTCAAGGAAAATGCAGTGGGTGGTATAGTCAACAAAGTAAACGACTGGAGCATTGATACCTACAGCAACAAAGGGAAAAGAAAATTACAAACTATAATGCATATTTTCAATAAAGCTCAAAAGCGTCTACATTAAACTTATGGCTGCATAACGTCTATCACATTTTATAATGCTTGGTACAATGAAACAAACAATGCTTCAGTGAAACATCCTGCAAGAGAAAATGAACACTGCCTGTTAATTGATGTCTTAACATTTGATTTGATACCAAACTGGCATGTACGTCTATGGTAGATGCTACTCCTACATCTCCATATGATCCAGTACTAAAGCCAAGTAGATTTTAGCTGTCCTTAAAAACATACACCAAACAATCCACATAACCTACATGCATCTATCCAGTAAACTATTAATATTGCCTTTATGAGATGTTTTGGTTTCTTCACTAGTTCTAAAGTGTAGGGGAGAATGGACCAGTGGATAAGTTGAACCAGTAGGTAAGTTGATCCACCACTTTTATCTATGATACCGATTTCTTTTGACATATGACCCTACTTTTAGTTTGCGTTCTATATTGTCAGTTTTCTGTGGAACAAAGGACCATGTGAATGATGTTCTTCAACATGCCTCACAAAAAAACCCCAAAAAACCTGTCAGAGGGTTTCCCCCCTCCATATCAGGAATAATCAGTGTCACATCTAAATTAGTTTATCACAGTTAAAAAGATCAGATATCGGATATGATGATGAGCTGACTGTGTGTAAGAAAATAAATTAAATTGTTGATGTATCCTAACAATAGATGACATTATATTTCAGATTGCTGTATCTAAACAGCTCTCATATCACATAATTACAGAACAAAACCAAATAGATGTTCCACATCACCTGAAACCTAATATATATGAGATGTTGGCTGCTGTCATAACATGATAGCTGTCAGGTCCAATTTCTGTTATAGCCATTATATCAAACATACAGTTGGGGGTCTAGAGACTTGGTAAAGTACATTCAGGTTTCATAACTGTAGATACATTAGTTTATATTTATTTCATGAACACCCCAAATCAGATCAATCTGGCATTTCGTTATTAAGCACAATCTTTTGAATTATACTTAAAAATCTGGTTAATATCAACATTATTGTTTTCTCTGATGGGTCATTTTACCCTAACATGGTGAGCCACAAGACCACTTTACGGGGGAGGGGGGCATATTCTGTTATCTATTTGAGTTAGGTACAACTCAAGATTTAAATTAATTGCACACTTCCTGAATTTATCCTAATATAATTTACAGTTTACCTCAACTATATTAGCATAAGTGAAATATCAGAGATTCTGCCCCATTCTGAAACGGAAACGAAACTAGGCAACCTCTAACTTTCGAAGTCATTAAATTCAACATTTGCTTTTATCGTATACGTTTGAATATATGATAGTTGCTCACAATCAAAGCATTATATGCGTAACATACTGTGTTTACCAAAGCACAGCGACGCAATTGCAGATTAACTTATCTCCACTGACCTGCTTTTCTGCAACGTAGTATTGACCGCACCTCCTGCGTGGTTCGGCGGCGCGTCAGTTTCTCATCTACAGTAGGGTGTCGGTACAACTTAGGGAATCTCTCCTTGATAATGGCAGACTTGCCTAAAAACCTACCTTGATATACACGCGCTTCCGCACCCTGCTTAATCATGACTGCTTTCTGTAAATATTGGATAACAGAGCCGTTTCTCACAGAGTCAATGTGAGCCATGTCTTCTTTTTCGTACTTGCTCATGAAACACTGAGAAGACAACAACAGTAACAACGGTGATTGATTTTCAATATAAAAGTCTTTAAAAGGCATGTGTGAAGTTCGAGAAGAAACGCGATTGCACTGCCGTTACGCTTTACTGTCTGACATACACAATACGCAATTTTTTTTCGTAATAGTCTTTGTATATATGTCGAGGTTTTATTTAACCTGTTCCTGTTTGTATAACAAAACGATTTTTTGGCATTGTAGTATGTTTTTTATCTCACTCCAAACTAAAAATGACAAAATAAACGTTATATTACGGTTCAGATACTTTATAGGTCAAATAATTGACTTTTTCAACTTTTTCGACGTAGTGAATCATTAATTAATCCAAAGCGTAGTTACAAAACGCCGCATGCTTAAAACCGGTAGTCCAATTAATCTGAGCGCTGGTTGAATTAAACGTAACTAAAAAACAGGGATATCAATATTGGAAGTGTGGCCTAATCACATTTAAAACGGCATTATCTAAATATAAACAGAAATGAATCATATCAGGGCATTGTACATTTTGTATTTTGCAATGATAAAATTACGTATGACCCCCCCCCCCCCGAAAAAAGAGACCATAAGATAGCCTTACTCTCCAAACATACTTTTTTGAAAAAAAAAAAAAAAAAAACTGAATGCATTTAATTAATTCGTGGCTAAACGCTTGTGAAACTGCGGTTTTGTGATAGGAAAACAGCATAATGTTTATTTCCTTGTAATCCAAGAAGGGCTATTGCTTATTCATGAGATCCTCTGTATTTTTAGAAGATTCTGCCACGTCGTTGTAACTTCCTATTCGCGAATTAAGATCACACTGTGAGAAAGTTCTGATCCCTACAACGAGGGACGTGCAAAATGGAAAGAAAATGGTGATGGATGAGAACATTTTATGAGAAGTCTTCGGCGGTGTTGTTCAAATGGTAAGAAAAGTAGCCTTAGCTACTAAGTGGTTAGTGGATACGATATTTTGCTTCAAGAAACTTTTCACCTACATTGGGAATAAGCACAAAAACTTTGGCTTCAGTTTTTAGAGATCTGAAAGAATTTGCTGAGTTGATCAGGGAGACCCTTGCGGTCGACAAATAAGTTAAACTCTCGAACGGAACTGCTATTTTCTTTGTTATTCTTTACAAACGGCCAATTTGACAATTATTTGCTTTTTATTAGTCACCAGACTTTTGAAATAAAAATTACTGTAATAAACCTTACACAAGTCAAAAGATATGTACAATTCGCAATCATTGTTGCTCCGACAGATCTAGAAGCGCGCGCACACAAGATCCAGCAGATTAGAACTCAACCTGCATCTGCTAATGATTATTTATGCTTAATTAGGCTGTGTAGCGGCAACCTCAAGTGGGTTTATCAAAAACCATGAGTAGCAACAAGAGTTGTCATGGTTACACGGTTGCATCAATGACCCTCTGGGCCGACGGTCTAACAAGGCTTTAAAGCAGTTTTAGGATCCGTGCAACCACTATCAGGAAAGACGATTTTGGTTTGTAGTAAGCTTGATACCTTTTTGTTTGTTGCATTTTCGCAGGCCTCCTCTTCCCTGGTAAGAAGAACTTGTTGCCTTTGTGATCCAGCTTTGAAGTTTCAGAAAATAAAAAAAAATGGGTAAGTCCTTTCAATTTGATCTACAATTCAGTTGTGTTTTCGATTTTTTGAAATGTGATAGTCTTATTCTTTTTGCCTTCTGATATATAAGATAAAATAATCATTAATTGTAATCTCAACCAGTCTAATAAAAGACCAATTTCATGATAATATATTTCCAAAAATAGTGCTGGATGTAAAATTAATTCCAAACGGATTAAAATCTTCACTTCACTGCTCGAGGACACTGATTAATCTGGACTGGATTAATTGGCCAGCATTCTTGTTAAAAAGACTGCAGTATCATAGAACTGTTTCACTGTAGACTGTTCTTATGCAGTCTGTGTGTGTTAATTTAGGTTAATTGCTGGTAACAGTAGAGTGATGCCATCTGTATTGTTCTGGGAAAAAAAAAAACATTAAACATGAGTTAATACCAAACAGCTGAATGACTCTTTTCCTCTAGGCCCTGTTCTGGTGCTCGCTACTGCTGTGTCCACACTTGGTGGTCTAGTCTTCGGATACGAGCTTGGAATAATCTCTGGCGCCCTGTTGCAACTACGAGCACAGTTCCTCTTGAGCTGTGTTCAGCAGGAGACTGTGGTCAGTGCTCTTCTCATCGGAGCCATCTGTTCCTCTGTGATTGGTGGCTGGCTGATCGACAGCCGTGGCAGGAGGGCGTCCATCCTGCTTAGCAACCTTCTCATCCTTGGAGGCAGCCTGGTACTCAGCGTGGGCAGCTCCTTCGCGATGTTGGCCACTGGCCGGGCTGTGGTGGGCTTTGCCATATGCCTGTCTTCTATGTCCTGCTGCATCTTTGTGTCAGAGATGGTAGAGCCAAAACGCAGAGGTCTGATGGTTACACTCTATGAAGCTGGTGTTACTGCTGGGATCTTGCTGGCTTACGCAGTCAATTATGTCTTTTCAGCCGCCCAAGAAGGATGGAGATACATGTTTGCACTAGCTATTGTCCCTTCTATTGCTCAGCTGTTTGCTGTTTGGGTTTTGCCATCTCAGCAAGTGATGGTAGTTAGACTTATAACAGAAACTCAAAGCCCAAGTGAGCAGAGCGATGGTGTTGCAGAAGGGACTTTGATACAAGCTCAACCAGGCAAAAAGCAGTATAGTCTCCTGCAACTCTTTCACCACAAAGATAACATGTGCACTAGGACCATAATTGGCATTGGATTAGTGCTCTTTCAACAGTTCACAGGTCAGCCAAATGTTCTCTTCTATGCCTCCACCATCTTTCACTCAGTGGGCTTTAAAAGTGATGCATCAGCTGTATTGGCTTCGGTCGGCCTTGGAATTGTTAAAGTAATAGCGACCACAGTGGCTATGTTCTGTACAGATAAGGTTGGCCGAAGGCCCCTTCTCATCAGTGGTTGCCTAGTGATGGCCTTTGGTTTAATGCTTATTGGATTCCTAAACAGACATTCTGTATTTGATGCAACAAGACGGTGTAGCTCTTCTGAGCTTCACCCAAACATCACCATACTACCTGCCAAATCCATGGAAGTGTTGAAGAACACCACCAATGCTGGATATTTAGATACTTCTACAGTTTATCATGCTGTGGGGAACTTTAATTGGCTTATTTTGATCAGCATGATGTCGGTTGTCAGTGCTTTCTCTGTGGGGTTTGGACCAAGTAAGTGAAATTTTGCATGTACCGAACTTTAAAAAAGATGCACAAGGTTGTCATTTCATGAAGCTGAGTAAAACTCATATTGTGACTTACAGTGACCTGGCTTGTGCTAAGTGAAATCTTTCCAGCAGAAGTTAGAGGACGAGCATTTGCATTCACCAGCTTCTTCAACTGGATGGCCAACCTGATTGTAACTTTCTCTTTCTTGAATGTAATAGGTATGTATGAAAAGTCTTGTTGCATCCAGCTGTACTTGTAATATTCCAGGCATGAATATGTATTGTTTTTCTGCATTTTGTGAAAGCGATGCTTGATTCATTTGTTCTCACTCAGATGTGATAGGCCTTTCTGGAACATTCTTTGCCAATGGCGTGATTGCACTGGCAGCTGTTGTTTTCATCTACATCCTGCTACCAGAGACCAAGGGCAAATCTCTTCAGGACATCGATAAGGAGCTCTGTGAAAGACGGTTAGATGAGATTAGCATTTGTTGAAAAAAATATACATCCTTGCAAATTAGAGGGAGAAATTGTCAGATTTAGATAAAATTTAACTGTACTGGAGTTGAATATAACTCAGGGTAAGGAACAGATGCCATACATTTTGCAAATCATTTCGGGACCCTGTAGATAAGAGTTAAAACTGATAAGTTTGATCACCCTTTTGTGATCAGTTGTTTCTTGTGGAGCACAAGCACACTAGTGTAATTAGAATGTTAGAAATCAAACCTCAGCCTTAACAATATTATGTTAGCGAAAAAAACACTCAACATTTACTTCCAAAAGGGCTAATCTGGATTAAGGGTTTGGTAACTGTATAGTTATGGCTGTATGAAAATATACTACATTTAAAAATAGTAAACTGTTATTTCTCACAAGTTGTTTCTTTTTGTAGGTTTCCTGGTAGAGAAGAATTCTGCAATATTTTCCAGAGAAGACACTTCACAACAGGCTATCAAAGAGTCTTGTTGAGAAATTCATCAATATAACATGTAAAACCAGTTTACATCAGTGTGACAAGTTAATTAGTCCATTAGCAAATACCTCGTTTCTGTAATTGCAATACTTTTGTTAAATTTTATATAACGTAAATTGCCTAATTTTTTTTAATTGCCTCAAGAAAAACAAACTTTTTACCATGTTGTTTATTGCATGTGTAAATAGCATTAGACACAGCATCAAAGAATTAACGTACGAGTTCTAGATGCCATGCACTGTTTAAATACAATGAACATTAATGAAACGTTAGTGATCATTAATGAACATTTTGCTGTTCTCCAGAAACCTCTGAATATAGCAAGTGAACTTATGAAACAATCAGAAATGCAGTACAAAAACAATTTAAGGACTGACCAGCCTAAACATGTTGAATCCTCCGTTCTAGATTTTCAAACCTATCAAAAATATAATTTGGTAGCCATGTAGTCCCAGACCATGATCATCTGGACAGTCACATATACAGAAGTAATTTTAGCATCACGGTTGTTAAATCAACAGTAATTAATATTCAGAATATCCGTCTTTCTGTTTATGATCTTTCCCTGGACCACCTGACACAGGTGTCCAAGGCCATG
>JAOYMR010000018.1:7206126-7245888 GCA_025802075.1 Tenebrosternarchus preto | reverse complement strand
TAATTAATATTCAGAATATCCGTCTTTCTGTTTATGATCTTTCCCTGGACCACCTGACACAGGTGTCCAAGGCCATGCCTAAACGGTCAGTCCGCCAAGTCTGCTTCCCTCTACGTCTGATCATTTATGATTTAGAATCACATGCTTCCTCACATACGAAAACTAAACAAAGCATAAATGTAGACTCAAACATACTCCCTAAAGACACTTTACAAAGGACTGTGTCCTTTATAAATAATAGAACCCGAGTCAACAGGTTGGACTATATTCTTTAGGCTTCTGCAAAAGGACAATCCAAGCTTAATGAGTTTAAGCCTGATCATACCGTGAAGGCCTCTGGAGGTGGAACTGATCACTTTATGGCAATGATGCAGGCTGGGTGCGTTTGAACCTTGCATTAGTATTTCTTAATCCAGATAAGATACCTGGATGCTGACCAAATCTTACTAATAATGTGCTGTCTATATGCACCAGTTAGTGTGAAGGGGACTCAGGCAACGTTACTGTATGCAGAGGGGGACAAACAATGTACTTTATATATATAAAAATAAAAATAAAAACCATTTACACATGCGATAAATAAAACACGTTTATTTACACAAATATCCTGAAATACTACTTATCTATGTTAGAACATACACATATGTACAATGACATTTGATAGTGATATCTTAATTTTCAGGTTTGTGTATTCTATCAGGCTGAAGGAGCTTGTGGTGGATAATTTTTTTTTTTACATATATTTGTAATAGGGATGTACATTGGTATTGGAATAAACAAATATCCATGATCCATGTGTTCATATTCACTATTCCAATTCCAAAAATATTCAGCTTTAATAAATCAGTATGATGATGCACCAGGGGGGGGTTAAACCAAGTCACATGGTGAGCATACTTCTAATATCAACAAATATTTCCAATATGTCAAGACAGGACAAAGGCATCTTTCCTGCTAGCAAAGAGTGCATCAGCGCCAGAAGCTTGTGTGGTTTAAGATGAGCACACCGCAATAGAGGCAGCTTCCAGGCCAGAGTCTTTACTGCTCTTTTGTGGACCCATTTTTCAGTCAAACTTCAAGTTTGCAGTGTGCTGACTACTGACTGCTGAAGGAAATTCAGTGGCGAGGGTTTAGAAGCACATTTGCCCCTCCTCCCTCAGGTATGAAATCTGCTACGTACGCAGCCTTGAGCAGCAATCATGCAGGGCTTCCTCAACACAAGGCACCATGCAGAGGCCTGAAAGGCTGCTCCGTGGCTTAGCAGTGAGACAGAGAGCGTTCCTGCCCAATGAGAATGCAGCCAGTTCCCTAGACCTCCCAACTACGGACACGAGGCATCACTTCACTAAGCTGTATTTGTACCGTGTGCCGATCCATAGGTTCATCTGTAAGCACAACACAAACTGAGGGTGGTAGAAAAAGTACCAAAATTACCCAGTATGACTCACGGCATATAGTGTGCGTGTATATAGTATGGATGTATGTGAGACATTATATATTTTAAATGCAGAGGTGAAACTTACTCAATGAAATGTTAACACATCAATGTAATTGGACACAGTTTACTAGAAGTAATGGGAGTAAAAAAAATTAACTTCAAACACTTCCCAAAAAACTAAAAAACAAAAAACAAAACAAAACAAAACAAATAAAACAAAACCCTATTTTGAAGAAAAAGGAAAAACCCAACAACACACACCTTGGTTTAACTGAAGTAAATTGCTTACTTTCCACCAATTGTCAGTAAGAACACAACATAAAATACTCTTGTGCTCACGGAATAGCCCCCCCCCCTTTTTTTGTTTTAGAATCCCCTGAAATATAGAGAATAGTATGAATGAGAATGTTTATTTACAGGTAACTGGTTTTTATTCTTGGAGTCAGACTGAGACACTACATAAGCAGCCATATGCAAGAAAAAAAAAAAATATATATATAGCTGGGTTGTTCTTGGTTTGTAGTTGTGTATCTGAATACTGTTCACAAAAATGTGGAAGCTTGAAATGCAAAATAATTTTTCACATACACATCCGTAATTTACGCATAAACATTTTGATATGACACTCCAGAGCATGGCATAACTGGCATTTCTGAATACTCAGAGATAAAAAAACAAACAAACAAAAAAAACAAAAGTGAACACCTCAGGGCTTCAGTGTGAACTATGTCGAAGTATAATTAGTGCTACTTTTTTTTGTTGTTGAAATTCTACAGTAGACGCAAAGAGAGGTGTCAGTGCATGTAAAGGTAAATCTTGTGTGCCAGATGTGCTGTTCGCACCCTTTGACCACACACTAGGAGTTCCTATACTTGCAATATCTTTTGTACATCACTAGCCTTGATGTTCTAAAACAGCGTTTCTCAACCCAGTCCTCATGGGCCCACCAGCAGGACTGAACGCTTGCTCCCTTTTGTTTTAAAGCCCTTGAGAACAGTGAATGTTTGCTGTAAGTGAACTAGGAGCTATGTTGGAGCACAAACATGAACCAGGGTAAGAATCACTTATTGAATACTATTCTTCAGTGGTTTTTCAACTTACAAAACCTTCACCGATATTCCATCCACCTCCGACTATATGACTGAACCATCTTAACCTGAAGCTCACAAAAAATGTGTAGCAACAAAGTGGCAAAAAAAGCTGAACCTTCCACAGGTTTCCTCCACAACCAACGAAAATTTCAAAACTATAAATATGTAATGGTTTAAAGAAATATTATTAGAGGGTATTGCCATGTTAAACAGATTTCCACAGTGTGCACTCAGATTTACCCTTCCAGCACTCCAAATGATCAAGTTGAGACGGCAGCATCAAAATGTATTTGTTTTACACTTAAAATACTGCTCTGTAAGGTCAAGAGTACAAATTGAGTGTTGTAACATACAACAAAAACTGCAGCAATACAGCACCAGTACATTTAAAACTCTATGGCCACAGTTGTTAAAAGGCGGTATGAATTTCACACTAAAGTGGAGCACGAATGCTGAGCTAGGATCAGTATTTGTCCTCATCTTTCCTAATGAACACAATTATTACTAACGCAGAGAGCCAATCCTAAATCAGCATTTGTACTGAAGAGACGGTTCATACTTTTGGGCCTAGGTCACATTATTACTCCTCCGTTTGGTCCAAAGCATTCCATCCCTAAAAGTAAAAGCTAAGCTTGTTCGTGTTTTGTGGTCTGTAGTTCATGGTGGAAAAATGTGCTTAACATCATAGTCACTCATGCGTGTCTAACGCTTCTTGAATAACGAGCAAAACTCTCACACTTGAGCTCCAGGACACACCTGCCACAAGAACTGAATGCCTGTCCGCAACACTATCACACGCGCATACACACAGCCACACGCACAAGCAGGTACGCACGCACATCTTCCATCACATACACACAAAGTAGTCCATACAGTCCATGTTTTCAGGTAAACTGTTCAACAAGTAAAGAGTTTGTTTAAGTTGAGGTGAAGACTGGGAGAGCCAGGGTTGGGGTGGGGGCTGTCGTCCCAGGGGCTCCCCACAGGCTGATCCGAGAGGTGGAGGATGTGCCCTGGCAAACTGGCAAGTAAACTCATCACCTGATGGCAGGCACAAGCGGCGTTACTGGGGTGCGCCGGCGGCGGCCGGCACGGGGGCGCTCAGGTTGTTGGCAGCTGTGAGGATGGGCGAACCCGCCAGGGGTCCGAGGGCCGTGGAGGCTGGGAGCGCGGCTATTCCTGTTCGGGGCGACAGGCATGCGTTATAGACAAGGCAGGTGCAGGTGGTCCAAAAGCAGAGATGGAGAAGTGAAAACGATGAGTTTGGGGGCATTGCGGCAAACTAACCTGTGATCATGGTGGCTGTGCTCACTGCACTGTTGGCTGCTGGGACATTGGTGGAGCCGACCATCCGAGACTGGTCCTTTACAACAGGATCTGCAGACACAGCAGAAGTGAGATGAGGAGCTTTACTGACATTTGCTTTCCGGGGCAGCAGGGAATCGTGTTTTAATAGGTATAGGTGTGGTTTCATGTAGCATACAGCATCATACTTATAACTCTTTCCAAAAAAAAAAGTCCAAAATTTAATAAGCACATCCAACATTTCAGCAAGATGGAATTCTACTTTAAGCCAAAAGTCATGGCTGTCCCAGCTGTACATTCTAACACACACAAACGTTGCTATTGTGTGTTTTAGATGATGTTGCCCTGCACATCCACTAATTCAAACATGACCAAGACTTTATAGGTTAAATGCTGCCATTTTAAGAGGACCATAAACTAGTCCAATAGCTGCAGCAACACCTGATTAGGGGTTTCATAAAATGCTTTCATAATTTCATTTCATTTTTTTCATAAAAAAACTTTCACACAGCAGAACTAAGCAAACCCAATAAAGAGACTGTGCTGCATTATCAAACTGAAACAAATGCACCGTTCAGACAGCTGGGCCCAGTGTTCCGGAGTAATCAGAACAATACAAGAAATACGACTAAAGGAGAAGGAATCTTTTATTGATCTTGCTCTGGAAAAAGAGGTGAAAAGGATAAGAGAAGACATGGCAGTGTGGTTATGTAATATTCAATATGGCCCAAATCATAAAATGTGCTTTTACCTGAGGTATCATTCACTCCAAACGCATACATTATAATATAACAAACAAAAAACAAACAGGGACACAACATGGCTCCCTGTACATGACATCACCTGTAACTAAAATGAATCTTTTCTACCAAGCCCATTTATTCACGTCATTCAGCTGTTGACGACAGTCTAAAAAAGATAAGAGAGCTTGAGGCAAAAAACAAAAATAATGCCCCAAAAGCCTTAAGAATCTCTCACACTACAGGCTTTCCACAAATTGTATTTAAAAAAAACAAACAAAAAAACAGTTTTAAATAATTAATTATTAATCTGAGTATTTTGTAAGTTATACACAAGTATAACAGGCATGTAATTAGAAGCAGCAGTGAAACAAGTTTCTCTCATCCGCTCAGTAGCTGCCGTTCATCGCTGCTCGGATGTACTCACACTACAAGACGTGACGAGACTCAGTGTCGAGAATTTCAAACACGCTTGAAAATATCGTAGGGTCTGAGAAAGTTTCACCCTTGAACCTCTCACATTACAGAAGAGAAGGGCAGGCATGTACAGCGATTTGTCCCCGAGTCCGAGAAAGAACGCATCTTTGACATCAAATGATAAATAATAACACGGGGCTCAATGTGTGTACCGTACACGCCTCAATACAGTAAAACTCAGAACCACTGGTGCATTTAAACTGGACAGCACACCAAAATTGATGGAGTTAGCTGCAAAGAATCTGCTCTGCTTAATGAACAACTGTAGGAGGTTATCCTGTTTACACCTTCACTACTTCCTTTATTTCACCAAACTCATGCAGAACAGATCTAGCATTACTGTCGGAGAGAGGCAAAACACAATAATTGAGAAGCAGGCTTGGATGAGTTGTGTGTGTGTGGGGGGGGGGGGGGGCATTAAGGACTACATGGAGGCACCAGCTCCTGCAGACTAAAACTGAACTCACAGAAGTAGGGGTGTTCCATGGCCTCTCGTGCGGTTAGCCTGGCCTGGTGGTCGTAGCGTAAGAGCTTGTCCAGGAAGTCCAGGGCTTCGGGACTCACCAGGTGCTGGTTCTCGCTGTGGACAAAGCGCTCCCATCGCTTGCGAGAGTGCCTGGAACAAAGGACGGATGAAAGGAACTCTGAAAGGTCTTCAGGCACGACATCTTCCATGTTTCTATGATCTCAAACGTGAGAGGATCTTCAAATGCATCACCAGTTCAGAAAAAAAAAAAAACTAAGTTTCAGGCAGTTATTTTCTCTTCCTTGCAAAGTTTCAGAAGAGGACACACACCTTCCTAGGATGTCATTGAAGCGGGGTTCAAGTTCTATGTTGTATTTGTCAATGTAATCATAGAGGTCTTCGGTTCCAAGGACTTTGGCTATTCTCACCAGCTATAAAGGGATAATAACCATATTTGATCAGCTGTTAAAACAAATAAGCATGTAATAAGCATTAAAATACATACAATAATATAGGCTAACAATAAGACATTCTTCCCTTCATTTGGACCTTCCAGATTCTCACCTGATCATAGTTATCATGTCCATGGAAGAAGGGTTCCTTCCTGAAGATCATGCTGGCTAGCATGCAACCAAGACTCCACATGTCCAGACTGTAGTCATACATCTGAAATACAGAAGCTCAATGCATTTCAGGAGTCAAAGGAGACGGCGCCATTTCATATGACAAATGTACGTGAAATGCAGAAAGAATGCATATTTATGTCCAGAGTTCTTTGTTTCAAGCATTTGGAAGGCTGACCTGATAGTCCACAAGAAGCTCTGGTCCCTTGAAGTAGCGAGAAGCGACTCTGACGTTGTACTCCTGTCCTGGGTGGTAGAACTCAGCCAGGCCCCAGTCAATAAGACGCAACTGAGAAGAGAGAACATGGAAACCAAGACACATTAAAAAACGAGAGGTAAGTAACGACAAACGTGTTTTCTTAACGCATCCGCGATTACCTTCCTGTGTTCGTGATCAATCATGACGTTGTGTGGTTTCACGTCCCGGTGCATAATACCCATACTATGACAGTAATCGAGAGCCTAGAGGAAGATACAAAAATCGCAATAACACTTAACTGATTTAAAATTAAGAGGTGTGAAGTTGACACAGAGCAAACTCTGCAAAAGTGCCAACAAAATGAAAATCGTTCGTTTGCACCTTTAAGATCTCATACATGTAGAACCGAATGTCGTAGTCCGTCAATGTCTGATACAATTGCTGAGGAGAGAAATTAAGATAAATAATTATGGCATTCAAATGAGAGGAGCAGGAACTGAATTGCTCTAAAGTAATTTATATTTTACTTTGCATATTTTGGTCCAATTAGAGCATTGAATGTTCTCATGCATTACACTGCATGACCTGCAGCATAAAAACGTGCTCAGAGGGCAACAACCATCTCGTGCATCCAGGCAAGCACAAATAATTTACATTTCTAGCTATGCAGCACTGTGAAGAACACATTTATAAAAGTTAAAAATGCTACAATACACACAAACCTGAACCTTAGCCTCTGCACTGCTAAACGGTGCTTTACCAGGTGCACCTTCTAAGAAATGTCAGTAGAAGCTAAAAACGTGTGTGCGCTTACCTTAAAGTCTGTGTTATTTACATGCTCAAAAACCAAGGCAGGTGTTCGGGACTGCAGAACATGACAATCAAGAAATTTCGTATGAACATACGAGCTAATCTTATGAACAAAGACTTCTTAGATATTTCTAACCCATACTTAATTAGCTCCATCTACTAACGTTAAACCAGCATGTTTCAGTCTACCAGAGGCTTACTAGCAAAAACAAAAGCTAATACTCACCACAGGATCTTTGACAATATCCACAAGGGAGATGATGTTAGGGCCCCCACGCAGGTTCTCAAGGATCTTTATCTCACGTTTTATTTTCTTCTTCTTCACAGGCTGGACGGAGACAATTCACAACATTCACAAACTCCTACGTCCTTTTTTTTTTGCACATTATAACAAACTAGATCATACTTGGGCCTACCTTGAGTATTTTTACCACCACTTTCTCGTTGTTTGTGATGTTGATCGCCTCAAACACCTCGCTGTACTTTCCTCGCCCCAGTTTCCGGACCAGTTGGAAATCATCTTGGTTTCTATAAAACAAATTTTTACTGCCTTAAGAACGTTAGCCTCAAATTCCCATCAACAAAAATCTCAACCTGAACGCAGTTTTTTTGAAAAGCCCCTTGGAGATAAATAAAACCCCATAAAGTCATCTTGTAAAGGAACTGCCGAGGACTCAAATGATGCGTGTGACGTACCCCCACTCAACAACATGAGACTCGTAATCCCAGTACTCTCTGGGCCGGTGCGTGTTCACTTCTGTGTAAACGCGAGCCCGACTCGGTACTGGTCCTGACATGTCCGACAGCTTGGCAGAAGTGAGGAGGGTGTATCGCCGCGAACAGGAAACAACACGCAACACAGGCAGGGGGGCCACAGATGGAGGTGGCACCTCTGAACTGCTGTAGGAATGAAAACAGCAAAATTACTCAGTTTACTGTTAACAGTGCTCAGGTGAAACACAGCCACACAAAACTTATAATTTTTTTTAACACTGCTACAAATTAGAGTTAAAAGATGATACTTTTAAAACTTACTTTAATTTAGGAATTGTTACAAATTACTGAGAATGAAGTTTAGCAAAAGTTCTCTCAAGTCTTCTTACTAACCATTCTAAAAGTCGTTTTTCCCCCAAAGCTAATGTCTGACATCCTATCACATCTAAAGACAATGTCAGTAACAGACTGATTTTGTTAAAATTGGGCATCTTACAGGGTCACTATTTACAAGACTCAAACTAGATTCCTTTTGAGATCATTTCCCCATCATGCACCTGTTGAAAATTTACAATAAGAGAAAGTGCTGGACAGTGGAGCAGAAATAGAAGCAGCTTCTGGTCACAGTTGCCATAATGTATGCAGTGGTTTCTTGAGGCCTTCTCAGAGTCTCCATGTCTTATTTACCCACCAGAGACATCTCCATGTCTCATCCACCTACCATGGTTGTTGACCATATCAACATCACTATGTGCATGAGCCAAAACAAAAACTCATGAGTGTTAAAACAAAGTTATCAGAGGGTCAAGACAATAACACCCCCCCCCCCCAAGAAATAAGACTATCCTGACCACCTTACACCAAACAATTGAGATGACGGGAGCATCTCTCTACTCTAATTCTCATGATTTTATTCAGATGATGGAAATTTGTCTGCAACAGTTAAATCTTTTGAAAAGCCCTACACCTAATAACCAGTATTGGGCTCATAAAAAAGTCCAGAAGCTCTAGAGTGAGCATTGCGTCTTAAAGCGTAGCATAATATCCATTTTTTAATAAGGCATAAAAAGACTGCAATGCAAACACCTGACATCCTAATACTATAAAGTCAATACAAACTTTAAAATCCTTAAATCACTATACCTCACACAACATATGCACAACCCACCCATGACTGATGCGGATAAAGACAACAAAACAAAACAAAACAAGCTTAGATATGGCCAAGCTTCTTTAAGTAAACCGCACAGCACTTGTTCCATTTATTATGTGGTAGCTAAGGTGAAGGTGCTTGCTGAATTTGACTGAAGGGCACAGCAAATTACTTAAGCTTAACAAACTGGAGATAAATCTACCAATTAGGCTACATCCAAGAACGTCAATACGATGTGGCAGGACCAAAATTCACTGAGAATATTCTAGCTAGTCGCTTACAAGATTTGTTGTTAGAATATTAAAATGAAGATTCAGTAGGAAGCTTCTAGGATTCCAGTTGTGGTTTAAAGTTCCACATAGTACCTTTGCCAAATCAAGAAAAGACAGTTTCTTGTAGCCGCATCATTTTAGCCACCGCGCACAAGTTGTCTTAGGGATTTTATCGGTCAGTTGGACACGTTACATGTGCATTGCGTGCCAATGTGAAATGAAATGATCATTGTTTTTAAATTATTTAGGGTGTATCGATGATGTCTACCTTAGAAACAGGTGTGTAGGCTATGAATTTGCTGTTATCTATATTTAGATCCAGTCAGAACAAACGAGTGTATTACACCATGCTCTGGAAAATATATACGATTAAGCCATTCACGTACATACATAATCTATTTTTCTTAACTGTGCTATTGTAAATTCCCTACCACCAGAGTAGCTAGCTATATTACGTCAAAAAAAATAAATAAATAAAAGAAACAAACGAATATTTCACCATGGCTCAAAAAATAGGCAGGTTTAGGCCATGCAGTACGGTAACTAAAGTTAGCTTACCCTAGCTAGGTAAACGCCACCATCTGAGCATAATGTCTTAGGCCAGATATGTAACCGTACCCATCTAGCTAATTATGTTTTAAACCGTAGGTCGCACAACTCCGTTTCAAATTATTGTGATATTTTTCTTGCGAGTCACGAGGAAAGCACACAGCTAGCCCGATAGCATTGCTAGCTGTTAGAGGCGAAGCCGAAGAGTACTATGGTTTCTGCTACTACCCATCTAGTTATCTAGTATACTACGGATCTTAGCTAGCTAGTAGTTTTGTAGATCATAAGCTAATCGGTCTCTTGTTACGGTAAACTTACTAAAGTCCTGTCTGACGTTATTTAACAACTGCTTACAGAGGGCGAAGTAGACTGTATAGCGGTTTAGCTTACAGTTTATTAGCTGCCGAGCTATTACATAAACGGGTTGGTTTAGACAGTAGTTACATCGTTAGCTGATCAGTCAGCTAGACTGTATTTTTCGGGTTTTTTGTGCTTGCTAGATACTTACCAGTGTTAGCTAGCCAACGCTGAAAGAGAATAACTTGTTGAAAGGCAATTACAACGCAACACTGCTAGCCAGTTCCCGATCCTAACCATGATATGCATACACCGAGGAAATGCTAGCTAGCTAGCTAAATACATTGATAACTAACGTGCTGGGCATTCACAGCTAGCAACGGTAGCTCAATGGGATAGCAAGCTAACAATCGCTGGGTTAGCTTAGTGGGTAGCTAACCACGCTACTTCGCCGCTGCTATCAGAACTCTGACTGTAATATAGCCAGTTAGCTTAGCCGGCAGTAGTACCCGCCTCCTCTTTAAGTTTCACCGAAGATGCTGAATTAAATATCGGTAGCCTTACCGTACTCAGAACTGTTTTTACCTTTTTTGATGAAACTGGCTGGTGGGAAATATTCTTCGCAAGCCTGGCGTAAGTTTCCTTCTTTTCTAAGCTATGATAACGAGTATTTTGCTGTCTCAGAGACAATATGGCACACAGGGCAGTCTGTGCTCAGCTGATGAGATCCTGTACGTAGAGTGCAATAATTGTACTGGCTGAAGTCTGCGCAGGCGCGAACAATAAAAGCGTGGAATTACATCCCTTTTCATTTGTTTCAGACTGTTTTTTACTTTAGATGGGTTTTTTATGTACTTCGCATTAAAAAAAGTTTAGAATTGAAGCAAGGTTTATTACCACTACCAATGTACAGTTAGACATACACACAAGCATTATAATCCCTACATATACTCAGTACCTGCATTGATTGTGGAACATATAATCAAAGCACCAAATACAACCTGCCTAAGTGTGTACGTTAGCTTTCAAAAGATATGATGAAATACGCTCAGATGATTTAGCATTTAGTCACTAGTTCAGATACATTTTCTAACAGTTATACTAAACATGGGAACTTACATAAAACCAAAATGCTAATGAACTTTTTTCCTAATGTTATTCACGTGTTATTCAAGTGTGGCATGTGCTGTTCAAACTTGATTTCATACATCTCATTTATCGTTAGCCAAATAAAACTTTTGGCGCCAATTTGAGGGTCAATGAGACACTTAATTATAGGACCTGCAAACTGTAAAACTGTTCCAGGAATTAATCTAATGGGAAGACTTACCTACTAGAAAAAATAGAAGTGCATGCAATAAATTGCTAAATATCCCTTAGGGTGTACTGAAAATAAGGGTATTTTGTGGTGAATTTTTAGTCATAACATGACGAATTACTAGAGAGTCATACCGTTGTTCCAGGAAGGATGATGCGCCTAAAAAAACGCTTAAATTTTAAGTGTTCTAAGCAATTAAAATACCGGCTTCGCTACCACTAAAATAGAGCAAAGGTAAATAGCGATATTAATGAACGTGTTGCAACAGCCCAGTTCATCATAAAACACAGTAATCTGATTTTACACAGCGAGCAAATTGGCAAATTGCTAATGTATTTCATAAAGCACCAAAGTTTCTGATTGCCTGTTTAATCAATGTTTCTTAAGTATAACTGACAAACTAATTCCAAACAAAAAACACCCAAAGAAGACTACCAAGAGTTGCTAAATGTCCCCAATCCCTTCCAACAAGATGAATATCTGTATAAGAGCATAAACAAACATTTCACAACCTAAGGGCTTTGAATACAATAAGTCAATTTTGCAAATCAACTCCATTCAGGCACTGCGAACCATTCTGGAGATGCCAATAGACTTTAAAATGGCACTTCCAAAAGAAAACATTAAAACAAAATTAGCAGTTGCAACATACATCCAACATGTATTCCCTCATTTTAATTGGAACTGAGTTGGTGGTACTGAACATTTGAAGAACACAGCACACAGAGACTTTACACTTAAGATCATTTATGTTATTTTTACAATCTGCATGTATAACAAATAAAGACTTAAAAAAAGAAGATTAGTAAGATGTACAGTATTTTGTATCGTAATGTCTGGTCTGCATGGCGGCCTGGGCACACCGGTGCATCCACATTTTCTGTGCAATGGGAGCTCCCGGCAACGGAGTGCTCATTGGCCGCTGCAGCGAAGGGGGAGGGGTATGGCATTTAAGAGAAAGGGCTGATAAGGAAAAGTCTTGGAAAAGAACAGGAATATTCTGTAAATGTATGCGTGGGTGTGTGTGCGTGTGTGTTTTGGATGGAGAATTTAGAGGTGAGAGGGAGATGGAGTAGTAGCCTCTGCGCTCAGTTGCTGTAGATTTGTCCCTCGGGAGGTTGGGGCAGTTTCATGTTCTCCTTGCACATCATGAGTCGCCGGAGCTCCTGCAGGACCACACGGATGCTGTAGGAATTCTGCCACTTGGCCAGGGAGGACACTGCCCGCATGTCAACCTGAGGAAAGCCAAGAGTCACCAGGAGTGAGGTACTGCATGGACATGGGCCAAAATGGAAGGTTCATGGGGTAATTCAAATTGGCCAATTGTTCCACAATTAAAAAAATCAGAATAGCAGAAAGAAATTTCCAATCTGTACTAGACACTATTCTCAACAAATCCATTTGTACACAAGGCACTGCATCTCGTTGTTTTATGAATCCTTTTCAAAAGTTATTCATGTACTATATGATATAGAGGTAAAAGCTGACTATTGTATGTCTCTAGGGGTGAAACACTTACTGAGAAACCCAATTACTAAAAAACCCATGACGCTTTTTTTTTTGTATCGAAGCTTCTTTTAAACAACAACTACGTCCACGATATTCCTCCACACTTGCGTGCAAGGCACTATAATGCGTGTATAACATGCGGCAAGCCAAAAACAGATGCAATGCTTAAAATAAAGCATTGAAAAACAGATTCAATGCTTAAATACTAGGCTCACCAATAACAAAAGTGTGGAAGCATGGCAAACCAACGTCAAAGAGAGGCGATACTGTATTACCTCTACTGTAGAAGAGGGCGAGGATAACATGAAGACAAAAGTGATTTTTTTTTTGTGTGCATATTTTCTTGAACCAATAACAAGCAAGAGGCTATGAATAAGCTCCCAGAATCCAATTTCTTTATAGCAGTAAGCTCGAGAGGTTTCTAAAGAAGACGACAGAGAAATATTTACTTTAAAAACAACGCACTGAGCCTAACCAGAGTCCAAACGGTCCCGGCAGATACAGTAGAGGTTCACACAGGATGCCTGTTTACACAGAGTGCTCGTTCACACTCGGAAGGTCATGCCCCTGCCATTTTAAGGAAGGTTAAGTATCGAGTATCTGGTTAGATAGCTACATGAAACTGCTGAACTGTTTCTCACCATGTTTATTGGCAGAGATGTCAATTTGTACATTTATGAATCTGTGCAGTAGGCATCATTGCAAACGTAATAGAGTAAGTTACGTTATAATCTAGTAATTCAAACAAATGATTGAACTGAATTATTTCCCTTTTAGGGAATCACCTTTTGTGCACCAGAGAAGTAATAAACTGTTCTGTGAAATCTAGCTACTTGGCTTTTAAACTGTCTTTTTGCTTTTAACCAAAACTGTCTAGACCCACTGAGTGCACTGTAAAGGTTAGAGAATGCAGCAAATGGCAAATTACTTAGTATTATCTGGTTTATATTTTTCATGCGAGTAAACCAAACTGTTCCGTATTTGCAGCCATATAATCAGTGTGTAGTCTACATTTTTATAATGAGCTTTATAACCACGACATTTCTACACCAGCCGCGTCAAAATGTTTAACAAGTCTTCTGTTCAAAACAGATGCTCCGCACACATCTTGAAATACACGTGAAAAATAAAAAGGTCACATGAAAAATATGGACACAGCTGCAGCCTTACGTGTAATCATGATTTACAAAATGTTTTATGTTGCATCTCAACATGAATTCGCCATACTGTAGTTGGCTTTCTGGAATTAAAAGGTACACATCACTGCCATCTCGGTAGGGACGAAAATTACAGGAAAATTAAAATGCCTCTCAAAACATTTTCTCCACATTCCACAGAATACCACAATATACCTTCCATAGACCTCCATGGCAAAATAAGAACAGCAAGGCTTAAAATAAAAGTTCATTGCTGTTCATACGCTGTTTGATGCATTTAAATAATATAATACTTACCACACCATTTGAATTATGCACACCATTCAAGTTGATCTTGGTCACAAATCGGACAAAAGGAGGAGTCTCTGGGTACTTCGGTCCACATTCCACCCTCAGGCTGTACATCCTGTTCTCATAGATTGTCTGGACATGTAAGCAAGTAAAGGTTACTGAAATGTCCATGTAAAAGAATACTCATAAAAATGTCTTATGAAAAAATAATGTATGAGACAGAATGTAAGTGGCAGTCTTTGCCACCCTTAAATGAGATGGTCTTATGAAGATTGCATACATGTTTAAAAGGCCAAGTCACGGACCAGTGTGTACTGACTTCAGTTCATGATGTTAAGATAAGATGAAAAGGACATTCATTTACCGAAATCGGCTATTTTGGCAGTTACAGCTTCACTGATCAGAATCTTATTACAGTCTTCTGGACAATCAACTTAATGAACTTTGATGCTTAAAACAGTCCTGGAAAAAAGGGTCAAAGTGCTGCTCAGCATTAGTGATTCAGGTTTCTGACAACAGTCCCAACTGGCCCTCATGCTGTCGATGTCTGGGCTCACTGAAGATGCAACAGCACCTCCCCTATCAAGTCATTATTCAACGCATCAGCTGGTCACGCATACGGACTGTTACATGATATGGTTGAGTGACTTGCATTCTCCTTCCAAGGTGCCAACGTGCATGGCACTGAAACACTACTCAAAGGGAGGGAGTATTTCGGGTCTAAAAAGAAAAAAAAAATAAACAAGAAGGGAAGATTAATGGCAGGGGGCCAGTAAAACTTACCCTTGGAGGTCCAATTATCATGCCTCTCCAGCGTGTGAGTGTCATGTCCTCATCGTCCTCTAGACCCCAGCTCACTGTTCCATCACCAACGCCTTTCTGGCCCTCCTCCAGCTCTTCTAACAGCCGGAAGTTGCGAGGGACTTTGACGCCTAAAACAAATGCATGATGACTGATGGAACTGATGGCTCAGGATTGTGAAATGCACCACTGACCATTGAAATTATCTGCATGCATTGCTAAGGAACAATGGTGACTGTGAAACCATATCTTTGACGACTGTTACTACATTTTCTTAAGTACCCACAAGTCCTCTGATTGGCACAACCCCTATCCACTACCCGCTGGCTGATCCTTTTCCAAATACTAGAATGCCAAATTATTATGCGGTAACCCACAGGGGCAACAGGTCATTAAGATTTCCCCGCATTCGCTTAAGATATTTTCCAGACAGCTGCTGTAATCTTGGTCACATAACGTAGCTGAATAAATAGGTTTTAACAATAGGCATATTAACTAGCTGAAATTTGATGAAAATGAGTCGAACGCTCTTCATAACCAGAGATGACATTTTGCATTTTACCATATTAACCTAAACACTCACATTACTGGAATGGATTCAAGTCAGATACATTTCCCCAACTGCACATTAAATATCGGTAGCTAGAAGTGCACACCCATGTCTACCGTTAGTAAGTAGCGTCAGGCTAGACATACAAACGGGTAGCTAGATAGCTAGCTTATGTATGTAGCTAGCTCTGCTTGCTGGACAACTTAACCCGCTGAAGTT
Source organism: Tenebrosternarchus preto (assembly GCA_025802075.1). Classification (NCBI taxonomy): domain Eukaryota; kingdom Metazoa; phylum Chordata; class Actinopteri; order Gymnotiformes; family Apteronotidae; genus Tenebrosternarchus; species Tenebrosternarchus preto. The sequence continues at coordinate 7,229,909 of JAOYMR010000018.1, read as the reverse complement.
CAAAGTAATGTTATCCTTTCGATTAAATATGCATTTTATTACAACAGTGGTGGTTTCGGTTTGACACCTAATAGGAACCAAGTACGTCTAAGTTACCCTGATTAATTAGCAGGAGCCCCAAAAACTAACGGAAAACATGCATGCAGCTAGCAAGCTACATTGTTGTTTCCAGGAATGTCCCAGCTCGTCTTGCAGGTTGAGTCGGTGTCTCCGTATCATGACGCTGCAATTGAATAAGTTAGCTAGCTAGCTAATTAGCACGTTAGCCAGTAAACCGGGAAGGCTCAAAGAACGCAAAACATAATGTTTGCTAGAGCTACAATCAAGGGACATACGCTGGAGTCGGATCAGCCACAAAAAGTTAGCCAACAGAAATAGTTTAGACTTCTTTTAGTTAACTAAGTGTCTAGCTATTGCTGCTAAACACACCCGGCAGAATACGCTCAAGATCAGAAATGCTAGCTAGCCAACTAATATGATACACCCACGATTCTATGGAACTTGAAAATGCGTCTAATCGCAATTTATAAAATGAGTTCGTTAAAGCAACACCTCTGCATTGGACGTCAGCTTTGTATTTTATCATAAGATTAAGGGAACATTACATGAGGGACAGATTTCCAAATTAATTTACCTGATCCGGCGGCCGCCGCCATCTTGTCGTTAAGCAGCGGGAACGCGCACGTCCCTTACAATTCGTATACATGCGACAGAGAAACTACCACAGGTGATACTGTTTTATCTATCCTGTGCTTATTTTTTGTTGTTCGTGTACATCGTTTGGATGGCATTGAACAACCACCAAAGATTATTCACACTGCTATTGAACACTTGAGAAAACAATCACCTGTGCAAAACTATGCTTAATCTGTTTTGAACCTGTCTTGTTTTATAAGTTCATGATATTCAATGCATACGGTCAAACTACAATATGTATGTATTTTAATTCCGCTTTATGTCCATATAGAACTTCTTAATGCTCACGTTCTTGTGTATTTAATTCTTTCAATGTTTATATTTGTATAGCTTATAGTTTGATATTCACCACCTTGTGTTGCCTAAACTTGGGTTTCACTGGGCCCCACTTTCTGTTTCTTTTTCAGGTCAAGAGGCAATGCTTTTTCTTGCCACAGGCAGCCATGATCTGGTTCTAAACCTACCCAGTTTCAGTATTTACTATTAAATTAAATAAAATATGACCGTAAAATAAAGATGCAGACTCAGGAATGAGTTGAAGAGAAATGGCAATGCTTTATACCTTTTATTAAGGCAAGTTATATAACCATCTTTATCACAAGTTTACCAGGTTCCCACTATCAGGTCTATCCAACTTGAATGAACTAAACCATTATTAATAAATCTGTCACCACTATATCAAAATGATCAGGGCCATTTTGGGGATGTTCCATTTTTCAAAACTTAGTCACTTGCATTTCCTGCTGATGAAGCTGTTTACACTTTTGAACACAAAAATGCCTTATTGGTTCTCGCAATCATGTCACAGGCCTTTTCGTATTGTTAAAAACTAACGGAAAATATTTTCACCCACAAATAATCATTTTAGTACCACAATGGCTTGACCATTTGATCTCTGGACTGTGATTCCTGTACATTTGCTTGGTGACAATGTCTATAAAATATGCAGTATTAAATTTATAACATTTGTTATTTATTATGATACCATGTCCCAATCTAGCTACAGGCTAAGGCAACAGATATAGCATAAGTTAAGGCTTTGCTTTTGAAGTTGATATGCATGTTTCCATGGGGGCAGTTTTTTTTCTTTTATTCTTTTATTATTGCCATCTGTTGTGTGAGTTGCAAAGCTCAAATGTTTTTCAACTGTGGAACACAGAAGATCATTCTTTGAAATATGGGGTGTGTGTGTGTGTGTGTGTGTGGAGAGGTGTTGGATTAAGTGCACATTAATGTTAATATACAGTGTTAATGTATCCAGCTCAGAATAGTTGTCTATTTTAATAATGTCTGTTAGTGTTATATGCAACGTTTTGTAGCATAGAGACAAATAGAAGCCCACAAAGCGTCTTCAAAAGAAATCCAGGATGATTTTTTTTTATCCATATACATTCCACCACAAGAAAAAGAAAGGAACTGTTATAATGCTCAGGTTTGGTTGGTTGGCAGAAAAGATTGTGAAAATTGTTAGTTTTATTTTTCTCACCTAGTCATTCATTTAACTTTAGAATCTACTAACAAGGAGGACTCCCTGTTGTAACCATCAATCAGACTGATAACAAGATTGATAACAATCTTCCAGCAGAGAGGAGTGAGTGGGTGAGGTAGGGTGGGAAGCAGTGGTATCTTTGACCTATGGGAAGGGGGTGGTCATCAGTCAAATTTTGAAATAAATGTGTCCATCATGTTCTTGTTGACATTCCTGTTCACAGCCCTAGTAGTGTCTCATTGGACAACCATTATAAGCCAAGCAAGATAGTTTTGGATTGCAGAAGCATGTCATGATGTGGATGTATTTTGACAGCTCTCACATGCTGTAACTACACAGGCCACAGGCATGTTCAAGGTTTCCATGATGAATTAGCTTCAAGATGGGTTTTATTTGAATAAGTAATTATGACCGCCAGTTTAAAACATCTTTTAATGTCAGTACTGACATAATAATCTAACATAATAATTTCTAACACTATTTAAAGATCATTTCAAAGCACACCATCTCCCCTAAATAGAAAAAAAATGTAAAACACAGAAGAGACTACACAAATATATATATTACAAAACAACCTTGAGTTATAATTTATTGCACATCCACTGATAATGATGACATACAATTGAACAAGATCCATTTTGAACAAATTGATTTGGAAAAAAATTACAAAAATTGTTTCTTTTCTTTTCTTTAATCTGCCTCAACACTTGCAGGTTAATAATAAAAAATCAGGCATGGCACGCCAGTATGCATAGGCTTTGAGAACCACTCTCATATTTACCATCTTGCCAAATATTGTTTTGCCATCTTAAAATCAACGCATCAAGTATTTTATATGTGACTACTCAGACACAATGACACAGCTAAATGCTTCTTACTGATCTGGAGCAGAAAACAACTTGGGAGAGCTGATAAAGTATAAAACACAATTTCAAAAAGATCTGATGCAAACATGTTGCTTTGCCACAAAAAAAAAAAAAGGTTTTGCTGCCCTGTCCCTGATCTCAGATTTTAAAGAAAGAAGGTAATTTAAAGATCTTTGCACAATCAATAATAATATTGCATGGTGAATAAAAAAAAAAGAATCCTTATGTCACTCCCTTCAAAACAAGCTGGACAATAAAAAGGATTTAATTTAGATGATGATACCTGAGAACAATAAACAAAGTAAATAAATTAATGTTTAGCACAGATGAGAAAAGAAAAACAAACTTGCTCTTCCACAGGAAAAAAATGGGAGGGAACATTATGAATGTGTGGTTCGTATTTAGGAATTCTAAACCTGACCTTGAAAACTGAAATTCATGGTTGTATGCCTCTCTGGCTAAGTTTAAATGCCTTACGTCATTATTGCTATAGCTTGTTTAATTGAAGTTGTTAGTTGTTCATGAATACAAGGCAAGTAATGCTGACAGATTTGGAAAATGATGAATAAAACAAGAATATGCACAGTCTGTTTACTTAAATGTTAAGCAAATGGTAACAAAAAATTAGTTTGGATTGGCTACAGTTAATTACAGCTAATAAAATGTGGCAAAAAAAAAATCCGAACCTTGACCAAAGAATTAAGGAGAGAAATGCATTAATCAGCATATCCAACAAAAAGGTTCTTTAAGGTAATAAATGCTCCTGTCTAACTTTCACATTGCATCACTCTAATCAATTATGATTACAGGATGAGATAATATTTACAAAGTAGCTGTATGTTAGTAATTAGTACAATGTCCATAACATGCAGTCCTAAAACTAGATGACTTAAATGGATAAAACAGAAACCTTTCACCATTCCTTGATTCAACGTTTTGCATATGTAAAACCCTCACCACACACAAACAAGAAACCAAAAAAAAAAAGCTGTTGCAGTCAAATATGATGAAAACGTACCCATAATCAAATCTTTTTGAAAGCTCACAAATTATTGTTCACAGATAGTAAACTGCTTGACTAATGATTTTCAAAATTCTGAGGAACAGAAATGGCACCATAATACATACTTAAACAGCAGTTAAAGTATATATGGCTTTCTTTAGCAATGTTTTGTGATCTAGTTTGACCTACATACACAAAGGTTGTCAGTAGTTTTAATACGTTTAAGTCATTGTGAAAATGTGACCATCAACGACAAGAACAACACCGTGTAACATTCTGCATTCTTTCTTGTAGTTGAGAGATTCACAATAAAAGCTCAAGCATGAATCTGTGGACTTTCTAAAGAACATATTCAGTAAGGAGTTCGGTTGCTAGGCTAGTTTCCAGAATCTTATTACGGTATTTAAGAATAGCATTTCATGTCAAAATGTTATTTACCTCCCATAATAATTTACTTTAAGAATTTTTTTTTAGCTTTTAAGGGTACATAGCAACACTGGTAAAAATCTGCACAGATGGTAAAATGTTTTGGCATAAATTTAATTACCATTTCTTCCTCAGTCCTCATAATAATACCCCAAATGATAACCAAAAAAACACACAGATTAGACTAAATTTGATCAAAAATAAATAAATAAATAAACTAAATAAAACAGGGGAATTTAATCCACTCTACCATCATTGTATCACCACATTATTGTTGTATTCAGTGGTAAAAAAAGTTCTTCTGGACATGGGACTAAATAAAAAAGCCCCACTCAAACTGACTTGCGTTTTCACCATGTGTGACCTTTGCGGAGGTTAATCCCCTTTAAGACCACATACATACACCTTTTGGTGCCAAATTATGCACTGTTCTAGGCCGACAACCATGCAGTGCAGCTTTTTAAAATAATACAGTCTTAAAATAATAATAGAACTTTCAATAGTATCCTACAAAACAACTGAAAATGAAGCCTCATGTAGAAATTAGGCTACATTTATTAAAGAAAAAACCCTTGTAAAATTCATATTTGACGAATTGACCTGTTTCAATTTCATGCTCATGACACAAACCATACAAGTCATTTTCAAAGAGACAAAAGTAAACATAAACAGTATCTGGAGTTTGAATACCATTACAGAGGCTCTTGAACTGGTATAATTGTATTACTGTTGGATCACATGATACCCAATATGGCAAATATGGTTTAGTAACTAATATTTCTGTTCTGGGTAAAATGTACAAAGTTTTAGAAATTTTTATATAAAAAAAGAAAAAAAAAAATGAAAAAAAATCTAACAAAACATTCCGACGTTTATGAGCCAAACAAATAACGACGCACACAACACACCAAACTTTGCTGTAAAAAGCTTATAAAAACTAATAAGCTTAAGATATGCAACAAAGTTTGTTTTATTAAAATAAATACCCTACTACACAGAAAGAACAGAATCTCTTCTTTAAGACATCTGATTTTTAAAAAATAGTGCAACCATGTACCTTTCATTTTGTTCATCAGAGAGGGTATCAGTAAACCATAGCCTATTTTCTGTAGCCCAGGCACACATCCTAGTGTCACTGTTGGTACTGTGACTTAATATTTCTTAACTACAAAGAAAAGAAGAAAAACCTAATGCTTTTGAGTTTTCTTTCTCCTGAAAAGATGACGGACCTGTGCCATAACAATGAGTACAATAGCCCTTTTGTTTAAAAGTACAACGAAAAATATTTACTCCCAGGAAAAAAAAAAAAAAAAAAAAAAAAAAACTAGAAGTGGGTGAAGAGAAAAGAAAAAAAGAAGAAGAGAAGAACCTGACAGACGAGTGGCTTTGATGCTTTGGCACCTTTGGGCATGTGGCAGTACTTTGCTGGGTGAAAAAAATAAAACCGTTCAGTTTGGATATCCTTCACCCAACCTAAAGATTTTGAAATTTTCTCTCCCTTACTCTCTCTCTCCCTCCCTCACACACACACACACACACACACACACACACACACACACACACACACACACACACACACGATGGAGAACAATGTCTCCCCCCCCCCTCCCCCCTCCCAAATACACACAAAATTTTGCGCAGATGCACACACCCACAGTTTCACGCCCCTTGCCCTGACCCCAAAAAAGCCCTAGAGATTTTCTCCGGGCTGGTACTGGGGCTCAGTAGAGGTGAAGTAGTCCTCCAGGAAGGCCTGCAGGTACTCGAAGGTGGGTCGTTCCTCAGCATCCTTACGCCAGCAGCTGAGCATGACCTCATGAAGGGAGCTCGGACATTCAGCTGGGGATGGCATCCGGTATCCGCGGTCCACCTGGTCAAGGACTTCCCTGTTCACCATGCCTGGAGGGATTGAACAAAAATCTGTGTTATTATTCCAGCAAATTCATTTTCAAACAATGGATTGTTACAGCAGGGGTTTTTTTTTGTGGAATATCTCTCTCCAGAATAGAATGTATTCCAAGTAGGCAATATTCCACTGAAACTAAAAGCTGAATGATCTGTTCAGAAACAATGTTTTAAATGTTAGAAACTATACAGATGCTATAAAAAAAACTTAAAAGTAATTTAATTACATCAGTTTATTTTTATCACCACCTTTTGACAAGATATCTGTAATAGATATTAAAAACTCTTAACCAGAAGAATTAACCTCAAACTTCATAACCTCAAATGACGACATTTTCACATGATCCATCAAAATTGGTGCATGATAATTCAAGTAATAGCATGAATACGCTATAATGGAAGTCACATGGTGGAAACATTCAGTTTAACCAACCATGCTTCGATAAATACTTATATAAATAACCCATATAATTACCCAATTACTACTTATACATTCGGAGTACTGCGTTTCTTTATCTACATGTTATGTTTATCAGTTTTGTAAGCAGAAAACTGGACTTGTTTATTTGACCTGGGTATGGAACTCTGCCTTTGGTGGCCAGCTCAGTGAGCAATATGCCAAAAGACCAGACGTCAGACTTGATGGTGAATCGACCATAAAGGGCTGCCTCAGGAGCAGTCCATTTTATAGGAAACTTGGCACCTTGGATAAAGAAGACAGAAACAGAGCAACACCTGTATTGTTTAATTTGCATACATAGTTGTTCGATGAATAAGATGGGGATAAAAAAAATGAAGCCTGGATAAAATACAATCTTTAATGGCCAGAATCCAGCACATTGGTGATCTCCCTCCTCTAATACTCTTCATTAAGATGATCATCAGATTTAGCAGGTGTGGGGAAAAATAGGGATTCACTGAACTGTTTTGTACTTTGGTTCTTCAGAGGGACACTGTGAGCCCTTACCCTGTCTGGCAGTGTACTCGTTGTCTTCAATGAGACGCGCCAGCCCGAAGTCAGCCACCTTGCACACCAGGTTGTCGCCGACAAGAATGTTAGCTGCTCTTAGGTCTCTGTGCACATAGTTCATCTTCTCTACATATGCCATGCCAGCAGCAATCTAAGAGAGAGAGAGAGAGAGAGAGAGAGAGAGAGAGAGAGAGAGAGAGAGAGAGAGAGAGAGAGAGAGAGAGAGAGAGAGGCGCCATGGTACTGTTTTTGTGGGTGGGGTAAAAGTGAAGGTTCTATGATTATAATCTGTTGGCCTATAATCTTTGAGTTTAATCTGATGCCAACCAGTGGTGAAGCTTCTTAAATGACTGGTTGTTTTGTTTCATTGACACCATTACATAAATCATAAGGAATACTGAATTCTATGATTTCATAGAATAAGTCTATGAAAACATCATTTTTAAAACATTATAATTAAATAGCAATCAAAACACTTTCAGTGCTGTACCTGAGAAGCCATGTCAACCAACTGTGGAAGTCGCAAACATTTTCCCTTTTGCCCTTTAAGGTAGTCAAGCAGGCTACCTGTAGAGGAAAACCACTGGGTATAGATTACTGACAGAACCTAGTGCATGCTTACTTGAAAAAGGTTCACTGATAGTAGCTCGAATAATTCCATGCAGAAATCACATAGAAGGGGCCGCTAATCACCAGACCTTGGCTCATGTATTCTGTAACAATGTAGATGGGTTCTTGTGAGACGACGGCGTAGAGCTGGACCAGCTTCTCATGCCGCAGCTTCTTCATGACCTGGGCCTCCTGAAGGAAGGCTTCAGGAGACATGGTCCCCCGCTTCAACGTCTTGATTGCCACTTGCGTGTTCCCGTTCCAGGTGCCTAGGGGAGCGACATTTCTCACTTACAGGAGTTTTTATGGAATGAAATGAAAGCTTTTATCTGCTTCCTTAAATGAGCCATACTTATGTTGACCTAGGTAGTGTTAACGTGTTAGAATTAGCGGTATTATTAGCACTGTAGCGCTGGATTTCAGACAGCGGTCAGGTAAGGACTTTAAAGGTGCGTCAGCTATGAGAATTACGATGGGACTGGTGGTCAAAAACGTACAACACGACTCCTCTGAATCTGTAGCCACCTGCAATGGAAGCCATTTCATACATGAATTCGAACCACTGTGCACACGTAAACCTCTCATACAATCGACAGCTAAAAGGCAGGGAGGATGAGGGAAGGCAGCTGCATACCCATCCACACTTCGCCGAAGCAGCCCTGCCCGAGCTTGACGTCCAGTTGGAGGGACTCGCGGGGGATCTCCCAGGCGTCCCGCGCCAGGCCTTGCGTCTGCGGCTTCAGCACGGGACAAATGTCCGTCAGAGCTTGACACAACCCGTCTGCGTTCACTGAGATGGGGGGGGCATGAGGAAAATAATGAGACTTATAGCAACCTAAACTGATGAAAAATAAAACATCTTCTAAATTGGTCATTTTTAAACAGTCATTTGGGAAAAAATAGCTATGTAGCAAAAATATATATACTAAACATAAATTATGGACATTCTCACACACAGGTTAATGCAACAACCAGGAAAAAAAAAAAAACTGACTTAGTTTTCAATACAAAATTTCACAATTCTCCATTAAAACAGATTTTAGTTTACATTTAACCTTACATTTTAAGATTTTTCTTTCCCTAGACCTAACCTACTATACAAAATTCTCTCACTCTTCTTTATTATGGACCCATTCTTTGCTATTTAACGATAGGCAAAGAAAGAGAGCAGCACAACACTCACTGCGGTAGTGAAGCACAAGCTGCTGTAAACTGGTAAACTGGGTGCGTGATGTTATATAAAATCCACCGATGTCCAGCTTCCTGATTTTATAGTGCTTGACATTCAACCCCTTCACGTTGTCATAGTCCAACACAGACAGACAGTACGCTCCTGAAAAGACAACATAATACTTCAGTGAATGTTCTGGAAACGTATTTATATGTGAATATTGTACACGTTTACATTTCATACACAAGCAAAATGTCAATCTATGTGAAAGAGGAGCAATATATCCAATTTAAAAGAAAATACAAATTTTCTTAGCCCTTTTAAAAATAACATATAGGGGTATGCAAGTCTTGGATAGGACTTGACAGTCCAAATATATGCTTAAAGTATAGGAGTTATAATTTTAATCAGGTAGCCACACAAGTCCTACAGAAATGTTATATAAATTATATAAATCATTAACCACTAAAAACCTAAGCAATGACAGCACTGATGGCACTTTGTTAAATAACAAACTTGGAATATAATTAATTTGATCAGGAACATATAAATACACATATAATACATAAATAATCACCTTTTGTGGTCTCACTTTCCCTCACGAGGAAAGTGCCTTTTCGGTTTTGCATGTTCAGGAGAAGTCGTTCAGAATCGCGACGTGCTATCTTACCGAAAAACCACCTACAAATAACAATAAGACAAATAGATGAATGAATGCAAATATTCTTTATATTCATTCAGAATTGTAACTTCTATCTAGTTTTATATACTTTTATACAAGTTCACTCCCTCGTCTCCAGTCCAGATACATGACTAGCCGGAGCCATAATACAACATTTGTTTCTCCCCTACTGAGGACAGAACCACATGCAGCCCAAGAAGCTACCAGTGCATGATGAGACGGACTCAAACTCGAGTCCCACCTTGTAATTGCTTTACACATTTACAAGTTGTACCTTCAAGGACAACTGAGAAACTACTCAACAAGAACCAGCAAGGAAAGGGTTAATGGTTACTCTTCAGCTTGGATGGATTTGGAGGGCGCTACATAATTGCTGGGGATGTATCCACTCTCTCCTGTGGTCAGAGAACGAGCCAACCACCAGTCTCCTTCCCTGAAACACACAAAGAAACGATCGCAATAAGGCCCAATCTTACACTGCCAGACATAAAGCAGAAACGCTGTATTTAAAAGCGTTCGGTTCTCTCGTTGTGTGCAGTAACCTGCTTGAAGTTTGTCGACCAATTACAACCAACCTTGTGTGGGAAATAAAGAGCTACATTTCACGGAATTACAAGTTAGAAATATACCTGCAGCTATTCAAACACCAAACGCTAAATCGATGGTTTATGGGGCTCACACCTGAAGCGAATATCAGGATGAATAATGTTAAAAACCATCAAAACATTTTCCATCTCTATATACCTCTATGATTTATGACAAAAACAAAAGTCTTTTAATAAGACATTTAACAGAGGGCAGATGGAGTCTAAGGTATGAGGGTTTGGGAGTGTGCCTAGTTGGATGCCTCACACACACGCACTGCATAAGGGGTGGCAGCACATCGGAGTGGTCCCATATTAATAGCCTATCCTGACTCCGCTCACTTCACAGAACTACGACTCCCTTATTCCCCATTCTGCTCCACTCACTTCACAGAACTACAACTCCCTTATCCCCATTCTCTGGCAGTCCGCCAGTGAAGTGCTCTGGAGACTCTGAAGAGTTCTCACATTCCTACATGGCTGCCAGGCAACACAGACCGAATACTGATATCGTTTCGGTCTTGGAGACGTCCATCCAGGTAGACCATTATATATTCAGATTCAAAAATACGGTGTGCAGGGCTGAGGTCTTCAATATTATGTTAACCCCCCCCCCCACACATACTGGACATGTTTGACCCTAGTTTATTGACATAAGTCTGTCTGAGTACTTACCCATGTTCTGGAAAAAATCATTTAAATGTGATAATCTTTATGTAAAAGAACAGTGTTACTGACCTGTAGTTGTACTTTCTTCTAATTTAAACCATGAGGCATAGGAAAAAGAAATGACAAAACAGCACAGATAAAATGCATCTACCACATGAAAAAGAGAAAACATGCCAAAAATGTACATTCAACAGTGTTCTCAAGTCCCTCGTGACTGCTAGCTTGGCTTAAAAAAGGAAAGTCCACTTACATTTGCCAAACAACTGTTTAGATGTCAAAGTTTAAATGTTTTTGCAAGAGTCATCATGCAAATCTTGCTTTAAAAAGTGGGGGCATGTTTTCTAGAAAGCACTCAAGATTGCCTTTGAAGTCGAACAGGGTGTCTGTAGGGAGCCGACGCTAGCACGCATACATAATACATAAAATAAAGAACTCTGAAATATCCAACAGCCAACAGAAATAAACAGTAGATTTCCCATACAAAGAAGTACATGTCAGAAAATGAATATTTTATTTTCCTATAAATGGTGCTACAAAAAAGTAGGCATTTTTAAGGACTAATGCTGGATCTGCTTTGGAGATTTCCACAAAATATAAATGAAATACGATATGAAGGTACTTTAAAAAGCTTTTGGCTACAAAAGCCATTTTCCTCATCTTATTATGCAACTTCTTGAATTGGCAAGAACTGAGTGGGTGTGACATTAAATATTCTCAAGCTCGCTGGGTAAAACACTGCATGGGGACATTGTGCTATCTGTTACCAAACCAAGTGCAGGCTGCCGAATGGTGGACATGGCCAGTCGATGAAGATAACCACTCAAAGGCGAGACAGGGTAGCTCTCTTGCAATACAAATTACTTTGAATAAGTCTGATCTTTATTATCAGGAGGTGATTCACAGTAATATGCAACTGTTCAGACTATCTGTGGCTAACTGAGTAAAGAAACAAGCCAAAGCTGAATTGTGTTACACAAACAACAGTGCAAATAAAATTTCAGTAACATTATGCTTTTAAAACAGTCATGAAATGTAAGCAGACACCTTAATGAGGTCTGGAATTGTCTCACAGAATTATAGGATAGTTATCCAAAATATATATTTGCATATACACCTCTGAAAGTGCAGTCATCTAGCTGGAAAACTGGGCCCAGATAACAGCAGTACTTTACTTCTGTGTTACTAAGATCACAATGTGCAAGAGGGTTAGTTTCGGTATTATTGAGCACTTTTAAATACCAATTAATCGGTTTCTTTTTAGCTAGTATTAGCTAGATAACGGTGGGGAAAAAAAAAGCAGAGAAAGTAATAAGTGTCAGTTCTCTAGAACAATAATGTCTCCCTCCAGAACTGTTTTCCATGAACTTGGTGACTCGGAGTCTGACTTGGAAACAGACAGTCTGGCAACAGAATGACACTCTTCCTCAGAACATCTCATCATGGATTTAAGAAGAAAAGGCAACAAAGACCCATGATTAACTCTTCAAACACTTCTACCTTGCTAACACTTGTGATTTCACCCTGTTCACTGAACACTATTAAAAACACGCTCTTTTCAGATGGGGGTCAGTTTTCGTTGGGACACTAAATATCCATCAGTAAGTGATGCTGCAGCTGGAACACTTGTGGCTTCACTTACGTGTTATTGAGAATCTGGAGTTGCTCGCCTTTCTTAAATGTAAGATCTGCAGTGGTCCGAGATTCATAATCATACAATGCCACAAATACTGTGACGCCTCCTGTGGGGGATGAGGGGAGAAGAGTTTTGATAAAATATTTTTGTTCTGCGGCAATATAAATATTTGAATGTCCTTATTCAATGTTAATAAACATAAATTGGTGTGCTGGTAAGCAATGAAAAGTCATTCAAACAAACCTGCAAGCGGGCCTCTCTGTGGCGACATGATGCTCCTTGGATTGCCCACTCCTCCAAAAAGGGCATGCTCCGCACTGCTGGTATGATAGGTGTTGATCCGTTTGCTGGCCCCCACCGCAGGGCTTCGGTTTGGAGTCTGGGTTTGGGGACCAGCTGAGAAATGGTGTCCACCAGAGGAGCACAAACCAATGTTGCCATCCAGACTCAGAGACCTCTGGCCTGAGTCTTTGGGTTTACTTTTTCCTACTCCCATTGGAAGTTCTGGAGAAAAGAAAGAAAGAGAAGTTCAGTCGAGACAACCACTGGTCAGATAAATAAAACGGAACTCTGAATAAAGCAGAATAAATGTGGAAACACAATAAACTTTCGGTGGCAGTGTTGTTAGCGACAGGACAAGATAGCTTTTCCTATAGTACAACTTAGATGTGCACGATCAAAGACAGTGGACACTGCATCTTAATAAGATGACACCTTCTACCATCTGGTGCCATTTCCACTTCAGTTGAAATGGATTACCAAAGGTTGTTTGTGTGCACAACCCAAAAATGACCTTGTTTTTCTTTGAATGTAGAGGCAGGATAGGGGGCGGGGCTTGGTTCCTTCAAGGGTACTTTCCTAACTGTTAAAAAGCTTAAAAAGCCATTGAGAGGGTGTGGTTTCAACTTCTGAAAAAATATTTTTGACACCAATTTTGGTGTCAATTCGGTCATGATTTATTATTATTAATAAATGATTTTGGCCACAAGCAGCAAGATGGTAAATAAAATGACTTCTGTTAAAATATTAGGCTACTGTTACATGGTACTACTGATATGTCAATGTATTCTGGAGGCTGTAACTCCAATTAAAATAATAATAATAAAAAAAAACACTGAAGTTTAATCAAAAGAAAATTTACATGATTCTATTAAAATGTCATAATATTATGCCACCCATTCTTTGGTATAGAATACAAAAGTTTGTAAAAGTACAAGAAGAGGATGTCCCATTTTACTATGCAATTTAAAAAAAGTAATCAACATCTCTAATAGCCTTAAAATTTTTGACTGATTTTCTGCCTCGGAGCAATTTAATGGAAGAGTCAATTATAAAGAAAAGTTAGCAAAGCTGGTAAGTCTCTGAATAATGGGAAAACAAAGACAATTAAGCAATTGGACAACAATCCGGTTACACTTGACAAAATCATGGAAATTCTGGAAAATTGTGCAAGATCAAAATGCAGCTAAAAATTGTGAATGTACATACAGGCAAAGGTCAAGTTGCAAAAGCCAAGACATGAAGCATTTTATTAGAGGGAATAACATTTGTGATGCTTCATCCGTGTTTCTGCTGGCATTGCTGAGGTCAACTCAGTGTGGTGCGTGCCATTATTGTGCGTGTTACAAATCAAATCAAATGATGCTATGAAATTATAGCCTTAATATTTTGACCTTTTACCCCTACTGTAGTTCAGGTCTCTTGATGTTTATACAGCTAAATATGTTTTGCCTGTCAACATACAGACGTACTGAGAAAAGAATAAGTGTAGGAACAACAGCAGGAAAATATATGCGAAAGAACAGGCTGTTCTGGCTTCAAAATAACCCACAAACTAAAGTCCTCTTAGCAAGACTAAAATCTATAGAGTCGACTGCAACTGAGAAATATATTTCTCTGCATGAATAGCTGTTGTACTTTAGCTAACAAGCAAACACTTTATTCCTCACATTACAGTCACAGCATCGTTTTTCTTACTTGATCACACTTTGAAATACATTTTCTCAACATTGTCCCTGCCACATTAACACAAATGTACATGACGGCAATTGCTGAAGATGACCGACTACACTGGTTCAAGTTTACTTGCTCCACACCATCTTTGTATGTATTAGTGATTATTAGTTTGGACAGTGATTTGTCATGTTCCTGAAACAATTTACGGAATTACTGTTACTACAAGGAAATACCATTGCCATAAAATACTTGGTATGCAACACAAATGTAGGTGGAGTCAAATAAACATCCACATGAATACCAGGAACATTGCCCAGAGCATCAGCCTTTTTACACACCAGTTTGCCTTCTTTCCATAATGCATTCCTATGTAGTCTCTTCCCCAGGTAAGTGACACACACCTGTTCAAAATGAAAATGTGATTCATCAGACCAGACTACCTTCTTCCATTGCTCTGTGCTCCAGTTCTGATGCTCAAGGGGCCCATTGTGGGCACGCTCTGGGGTGGATGTGGATCAGCATGTCTGGTCTGTCTGGTCTTTGACTTTTCAGTCTCATCCATACAAGTTTCAAAGCACTGTGTATTCTAGTATCGGTAAACTTTTCTAGTCTACATTAACTTTGTTTTTTGACTAGCTTGCTGGTCAATCTTGGGCCCTCCTTGGGATACTTTTGGGAGGTACTACAAAACACAGCATACTGGTAGCAAGACAAGCCAACTCAAGTTTTCTTGCTTTCAACACATCAACTTCAGGATAAAAAAAAAGTCAGAAGGAATTTTCAGTATCGTGACATTGTTTTGGGCCTCGATCCAACTTCACTGAAAGTAACTCAGTGCTCTGACTGTATAGGATTAGTGTGCATTGTTAAGATTAAAGCTCAAACAGGTGTGATGGAAAGACCAATCACCAAAGTGTGTAAGTTGCTGGAAGATGAGGAACAGGACTTCCTCAAAGAAAACGGTCTGGTATTGGGCTATTGCACATAAACATTAGGTCTATTTGTATTTACTTATGCTTACGTTTACCTTTTATAGGTTAAATAACAAAGCAAATACATAGTAGAATTGTTTTGTTCGTCAAATATAATTAGGAACTGGGTGTGAAGATGTTTTTTGTTTTTGTTTTCTTTCTTTCTTTCTTTTTGTTTTTCCTTTTGTAGTTCTTTGTTATGCGAGCATGTGCCCTTTATAGGTCAAAGGTCTTTAAACAGAAAGGTCAGAGGGTGTGACTGACAGGGAGCATACAGTGGTCGTGCTTGTGGGCTTCCTCAGGCTGCACTTTAGCCATGTTTGCTTTATAGTCACATTATTTGCATTTACATGTTATTTAAATTTTGTCAGTTGCGATACAAGACATAAAAATTACATATCTTGTTTACGGAATGCTGATTCTTTTGGACCTTATGTTTGCAACAAACAAGTGTCAAGATTCTCCAGTCAACACCACCAGGGTATTAAGTGACCAATTAAAAAGTGTTAAAATTTAATTAAATGGTCACAACAGATACCTTAATATAGATTAGTTCTGGAAATGCTGTAAGACAGAAATAGAAAATGTTACTTTGGTGTTTTCACTAGAAAGTTTTTAATAGTGGGTTAATTTTTAAAACTAGAAATCAACTGAATCATCTTAAAGCACATAATCAGTAAATAAATTGAATCAAGTTCAATCAAAACAATAAATAAATACCAAGCCATATCAAATTTCTGTGTCTAAAGGGCTGCAGTTGCTGAAATCTTGCCAGTATTTAGTTGCTATAATCCCCACCCCCCAAATTTAGGCAGTTTTTCTGTATATATTTCAAAAGTTAACAAGTCTGCTAAATAGCCAGTAACAAGCTACAAATCAAATGTAATAAACTCAATGCCTTTTTTGCACTATTATTTTATTGTTTGGAATTGTTTTTTTCCTCTTAGATGTCAGAGTGTTTCTGCACAGGACATAATCTAATATGAAAATACTGAACACTATTTTTTCCCTGCCTGTGCTTTAATAACAACACTGATGTGCATAAGCTCAAAAAGTAAAATGTATTTCAGATAGTGATTTTTACAAGACACTGTCAACCACGAGCAACAATGACCAGGAAATTCTCACAAGGGAGAAAGTTCTGAAATAGGAATCTGGAGCATGTGACAAATAATGCAAAGCTGCAGGGCTCAGTAGTTTGCTGTCCTCAGTAGTTTACGTGTCCAGAGTGTAAATGTGTATTTGGAACAAAAGGTGAATTTGCTACACTATCCATTACGATTTGAATTCATTTACCAGATCAAAAAAGTACTGTGCATAAGAAACAATTCACTTTCAAGATGCATGTCACTGTAAAGAGATAAAATACTGTAATTTTTATGCTAAAGAATTTGTAACAAAGCATCACCATGAAAGCGGGTGAGACAAGATCTTGTTCTGTTTCACTATGATCATTTTCAAAACCACTGTGATTGCATCAGTTTAAACTGCTGACTGAGGTAAAACAAACAAACAAACAATACAGAACATCTTGTCAGGTCTGCCGTGGGAGAGTAAACTGCCATTGCCACTTTTACTTGTATATTTGTCATGCTAGAGAAAGAACAGTGCAAAAAGATAATTAACACATCTGAATCTGAAATGTACTCTCAGAAGAAAAGTAGACAGACTGGAATTAACCACACCCGTGAAAAACAAAAACAAAATAAAAACCCCATAATGCTCTGGAGAAGATATAGGACACAATTGTACAAGTACACCTAGTACATTCAAAGTATTCCTTCTAGGTCCCTCAAGAAGAACTTAATAACTTCATTAAAAAAAAAAATCACTTTAACCTTTTCATTTTTACTAGTTTATATTTAGAAGACCAAAAATTGGGTTACTTTGGTTCGGTTATTACTTAGAAATATATAGGAAGATAAAGCAATATTATCTTCTCTTTATGCCGTAAACACGTTCCCCATGTGGAAAAAAAATATATACTTGCAAAACAAAAGAAACACTTCCTTCAGACATGTTACTTTTATATGTTGCCAAATATCTTTTTGGACAAAATTGGCTAGAAAAAACATTAAAACAGACACTGGACAAGAAAACTGCACAAAACAGACTCCTGGAATGCAGATTACACACACTGAACAAGTCTTGACAATTTCACCACACGCCCTACATGCAATGAATGGAAGCCTGTTTGTGGGTGCTGTCAGCAACATTTGTTGTAATTTGACCAAGGCAGTGATGTCCAAAAAGCCAGGCCCACTCTGCTTCCACAAATTCCAAACGAAGAGCAGCCACACGTGTAACAAATGGACTTCTGAAAACACAGAAAGATCCAGGACCTCCAAGACCCACCTACCCAAGCAAGAGCTACTAGATCTTTACACTTACAGCTATTTATATTTACATATTGGCTTAAAACAATAAAAGAAACAATAAAAGTTACCAGTGCAAAATTAAATCCTATTAAAATACCCAAATCTTGTCAAATAACTTGACATTTAAAGTGCACTTACCTATTTCATGAATAAAACCAGTACTAAAACAGCACAACATTTCACAATGGTTCATTTGGTGTAAACTCGAAAAGAAGATACTGACCAGCTCTGCTTTCTGGAGATTAAGCGCTGGAAAACAATAGAGCTACACTCCAAAAACATGGCATGAAATGCACCATGCTTCTTATGAGACGCTTTTACAAAAGACAAACTAATGTAGTCTTACATAATGTCCATAAACAGAGCCTCCACATGGAAGGGTTCAGATGCTAATTAGACTGCGGTGAATTCAGGTGATGGTTAATGGAAGTGTTAAAGTAGGTCTCGATGCTAGAATATGGCCTACAAATTCAATTACATGCCAATATATCATAACATTGCACATAAATAATTTTATGCATGTCATAATGCAAAAAGAACACTTATGGTAACTGAATCCCCATAACATAACTAGCCTTTATAAAAACAAACAATAAAAAATATATACATCTGTGATACTGTGTGGCTTCTTCTCCACACCACAAAAGGGATAGTGTTTACAATAAATGTTCAAGTCCATTTATCCTTTACTCAAGATTACTGTATGCATGGTTCTCTTTGCCGGGGAGTGGCCCATAAAAGTGATCAAATAAAGACATCGTTAATGTAAACATTTAACCCAGTCTAATATCTTTAAATTATGTTTATGTTGAGAGGATGTTTGGCATCAGAGGTGGATGATGCACGTACACTCCATGAAGAACCAACTTCTTTGGAAACACACGAGTGAACACCCACAACTGTGTTCAATTAACACGCAGGCCTAAATTATATTAAATGCTCGGGGTGGAATGAATGACTTAGAAACGTACTTCATTCTGATCATTTTGTGCTGGCGAATTTCTAAGACCGTAGATGTTTTAAGAGAACAATGTCGCACCCTGATCATCCCAGCGCTGTCTGTTCTAAACACTCGATGGCAGGCTTAAACGCAAGGAGAGGTAAACAAACGATCCGTTAAGACTACAGAAGTCGGCTACTGTACGCAGTCGCGCATTAATGCAATTTGCCATGTGTACCCACTTGTCTGGAACATGACAATGTGTCGTGGACAGTTCTAAGCACAGTGAATTCACTGGCACGGCCACGTTAGATTAAACGGGGAGCATAAACGTTTCATGATTTAACCGCGTGGAGCAGCAAGTACAAAAAAGCTCGCCGTTTTTGAATAACCGTGAAATGTTTTTTTTGATTACTGCTGCCAAGACGAAAACAACCCGCTTGTCGTATTGAATGTTACAGAAGTAGGAAAGACTAGGGATCAAATTTTTACTCACCGTAACAGCGTCAGTGACTTGATTTAATCAAAGGGAACGTTGCGCCAGTCAAATCCCCTCGCTTGCCGTCATTAAGGATTTTGAGGCGTGCAGCGAGTTAATGGACAGATTAGACCAAAATTTGCTTAATTTGGCGATAAATCCCATTCGTTGGATCCAAGCGGTGTTAGGAGGTCACAACGGGAAATGCCGTTAGGAACAGAGGGCACAACTCAGATTGCGGCGATCCGGTTGGAAAATACACACATAACTCAAGCGAGAGACATCCGTGCGGTTTTTCATTCGGTTTTATGAAAAACTACAAGATAGATTCCAACAGCCTGTGATTGAATTGTTGAAGCCCACTGTTCCATAACAAGGCTGATATGGTGAAATTCAGCTTTGCTCAAAGCACGAATGCTCTGCATAGCTGACGAAACAAGCTACCATAACTGTGATAGGAAGGGAATTTTTCCGTAACTAGACTGTGTTGTGAATTAGCTTGAACGTAGACTCTGTCTAAGCCATTTGTGAATTTGCGCATAGAACGATGGTGTTCGACGCACGCCCAGAATTGCGCAGATGAGCGCAATTCTATTGCCGCGCAAACGTAGTCTACGTTCCTTGCAGACAGCCAAGCATTATTACGGTCATTTTGTTTTCGGTCTGTACAGTCTAACTGACCAACAGACAATCCGTGGTTTTAAAACTGTGAACTGGAGCGAAATGTAGGTTTCCATTTCTTAAACATTAACATCATTCAATCCCATGGACTACCTTTCTAAACAACCGTCCCAGCTATTTTGAAAATTACTAATTTGCACCTACATTTTAATATATTTAATTGTAGGCATGGCTTGTAATGTTACGTAAATCTGTACCAGTGCATGAAGTCAAAGTCGGTCCAAATCAGCGTTAATATCTGACCTAATTAATTGGTACTTTATTGCTATATTTTATAAACAAATGAGGTAACAGATATTTATCATAACTGATCATTAAGTGATCAATACATGTTTACATGCATTGTTTAATAATAAGGCAGAATATATTTTTATATATGGAGCCCTGCATATCATTTTAGTGAGATACTGAATAGTCTTGCCCAGGTCATATGACTTACAGATATAGTGAAATGGATTGCAATGAAGTATGGTGGATTATAAAGCACTTTGGAGTATCATGCCACATGAAAATGTTAATAAATACAAAGCATATTTAAGTGAGAAATTTTGCAATCTTTTCCTTAATCATAATGATCATTTTTCATTTTATTTATTATTTGCAGTGCTGTTTGTTTTTTGCACCCCATAGTGGTTCCTTTATTGTCATCAAGTGCAGAAATATACTATAAAAATATAATGTACATATAAAAGATCAGTCTAAATATTCTGTAGGGATTATGTTACGTAAATATGCAATCAGGCACTATGTATTTACATCTTTATGTATATACACTAATTTGAGGAGAAAAAAAGTGAGCTGCATAATTGTGTGGCAGGTGCAATAAAAATGGACCTGGAGGTATCATTATTTCATTCTTCTGATTGGCTGGTGCTGTTTTCCCTCCCATTGGTTGCTTTTGTCCCATTTGCTGGAGCATCACCTTGGGGGTTCCCTGGCTGGTCCGTTCCTTGCTTAGAAACAGCATCTTGTGGCAAGTGATGCAATATTAGATTGATGAGTTTCCCACGGAAACTCCGGCTCATAAAACTGTAAAGGATGGGATTGGCCAGGCAGTGAAGAAAAGTGGTGCTCCTCATCACCATGATGGAAAAGAAGAGATACTCGAAATCAACACAGTCTAACAGGTTAGGGTTCAGAGTGTCCACCATTACCAGCAGCAGTGCTATGTGGTAAGGCAGCCAGCACACCACAAACACAAGGGAGTAGAGGTGCAGGAGCCACACTTCACTCAAGTTGCGGGATTGCACTTCGGGGGACGCATGTACTGCCCGGGCCGCCAGCACATTCGAGGTGATAACGATTGCCGTCGGCACGACAAATTGAACCACGAACCGGATGCCGATGATTGTGCCGTACCACACCTCAAAGGAGTGCTCTGGGATCATGTAGCAGCCTGGTTCTTCAAACTCCAGAATACGTTTGTGGACCGTCTCCAGCGAGCTGCAGAGCAGCGCTAGCGCCCAGACGGTGACGCAGATCAAAGCCCTCTTGCGCTTCTCCGGGAGGCCACCGGCCCGGGGCGTCGAGCCCCGAGCCACCGCAAGATAACGCTCGACCGACATGTAGGCGAGGAACAGCGAGCTGGCGTACATGTTGGTCAAGACGACCAGGGTGGAGAAGCGGCAGATGAAGTCTCCCCACAACCAGATGTGGTCCATGATCATCTCGAGCATGTACACAGGAAGCATGACCACCATCATGGTGTCGGCCAGGCCCATGTTTAGCAGGCAGAAGAGAACGGTGTTTCGGGAGTGCCGCCGCTGCCAGTTGACCCATATCACTGTCACATTCATTGTCAGGCCCACAATAAAGACAATCAGATGGAAGAGAAACAGGCCAATGTGTTTGGCAACGTAGTCAACCCTGATTTGGCAGTGGGACCAGCTCGTGGTGTTGTCATAATAGTCCATCTGTATGGAATAAGACGGAAAACTTATTTGAAATGGTGTGATGAAAACATGGCAACGTTGTTCTTTCTGCATTTAAAACCTTTTTTTTTTCCAATCTTGAATCTTCTCCTTTAAACAACATGTTTTATTGCAGGTGATCACTCTCGTTAATCACAGTCATCACACTCTCATTGATCACAAGCTAATGCCTCCGATTAGGAGTGAAACCCAGAAAGTTCACCCCTTCATCTTCTAGAAAATTCCATACACCTCTGATTACAGAAATAAACAAGTGTATTTATCTGAGAAATCATTTAGTATAAATGTAAAATGACTCAGGGGTTAGTAGGTAATATTCATATCAGTCTGTGGAGATTGTACCTTATAAAATGACTTGTAATGACTGCAGACAAATCTCTTTTAATAAAAGATTCATAAACCTAAAAGTATTGTTTCATATAAATGTTTTTTTTAATATACCATTCTTTAATCACATTAGTGGAGCAGGTTACTGCAACAGCTTCTACGACAGTATGTGGCTACTCGTGAAAACAGTCTAGCTTTAAATCAACAAACTGCATCCAAGGGATTTTCAACATTGCAGACACTTAGGCTCACACTGCTCTTCTTTTATATTATGAAGTAACACTCACAACCAGAATCTTTATGCAAAAGTACACTGGGGGTGTTACATGTCCATCATTACATTAATACATTAATAATTATTAAGATCTGAGTGTTGAGAGTTTTGCACTTACCTGTAAGATAGAATATTAACAGATTTGGAAAGAAAAAGTGGACAGCTGTGAAATTGTTTGCTGCTGGTAATGGACAGTTGAGCAAGTGAAAAAAGACTTGGATTAAACAAGCACCGTGCTGCCCAAGTGTGAGCACTTTCTGACACTGCGGAAATAAGTGTTTTTGTACCCCTCAGCAGGATTTAATGTGATTTATTAGAAACGGTAACGATAGGTTTTAAACCTTTGAACTTTTGTCCTCTTCAAGAGGAAACTGTGCTCGTTAAATTCCATGAAAACCTAAAAGATAATGCCTGCGTTAAACAATTTATGTTAGGAACGCGGTGGACATCCAAGGACAGTAACAAACTCACATACACTCACATATTATATAGAACGCTTCTGACACTTTGCAACTACCTTACACTTTTTTTTTTATCCCTAAGGGGCTCTCACTCTAGATTTCATTGTTAACTGCACTCATTTCATTATTATTTTACTGAATGCAGTGTTATTTCCTGACATTAAACAGAAAGAACAACAATAAATGAACAACAATGATACATTCACAAACAACATATGACAAAACAACTGCTAAACCAAAAAAATGCATACTAGTGGTAGACGAGCCTTTGTTTTAGAACTAAAATGAATTTTATCCATCTTTAAAATAGGCTAGGCTAACAGATTTTGACCATTAATCATCCATGCAAATGTTACATTTCCTTTTAAAAGCATTGACCTTTATCATTTTACACTGGAATTTAAACTGCTAATAATGTACAATGCAAAGGATTCAGTAGGCAATGATGTTTGTAATGAACTCCAGGAACCTCTTTCCATACTGCTCAGGGTGTACTGTAGAAATCTCTGCACCAGACTAGGAAAAAACACACCATTAAGACAAAAGCTTTCATGCGATTCAACGATTCATTCAACATAACAACCCTATGACAATGTGTGGGGGAAATGTCTGATTATTTAGTAAAAGCATTACATTTAGATAAACAGTAGTCAGAAACCCCTATTCATTTGTTGCCACTGACA
>JAOYMR010000018.1:7170738-7206026 GCA_025802075.1 Tenebrosternarchus preto | reverse complement strand
CTGTATCACGTACCCCATGTTTAACTGTTTTTGCAGCTTTCATCTTGGAGTCATAATGTGTCAGAATATCTTCTAGACCCATAATATATAACTCTCTTTGTGGGGCACCTATGGAGAGATGAAAAACTTTTGGTGCAACTCTTAAACTTTTCCCAACACATAAATAAACAAGGCTACTATAAAAAGTAAAGTAAAGAGAAAGATTTGCAGATGATCATTGTGGAAATTTCTGTGGACTGTCTGTGGACATTAAACTCATTTTACAGAAATGTAAACTCATTTTCCAATCTTTAAACACTGACCCATGAATATCACCATAACAGAGCTTACAGGTCACTGTTGCAGGTCAAAGGAATAAGGTACATACAACAGAGGCTGAACAGCAGAACACAGCATATTTAATTCAGGATGCAGTGTAGAGAAGAAAATTAATTTAATGCTCAGAATCTGCCCTTGCTCCATCTGCAGGAGAGTACAGGTGAGTAGCAGGAATTAAAACAGACTCACCAGCTGCACTCCAGATGGCATAGGTATTGACACATGGGTGGAGCACATGGGTGAAACACGTGGGTTGAACACGTGGGTGGAGCATTCCCGCATACGAAATCTTATGAACACCCTCTTGGCCCACAATGCCCTCTGGCAAGGCGCTGATGGGGTCGGTCAAAACGCAGTTCTTTGGCTCCTCTTCCTCATTGCATGGCGGGTTTACATATTCTACCTCTTCCTCTTGCTCCGCCCTCTCCACATCATGGATCCCTAACAGCAGGCTGTAGTCCATGATCTTCAAATGCACAAGGAACTGTAGGAATATGCAGATACGCACACACACTCATGCAAGGGAAAAGTAGCTCTGGATGCATAAACAAAACAGGATTCATAGTATAAGTGATCAATAGTGTTCATAGCTTAAATATAGAAGATGGGAAATTACTTCATGAATAAAACAAGAAAACACCACATTACTGCACAGTTTCCATATATTATCACTGTTCTCCAGCCAATTGCTCTTAGCGTACTGTATAACACACAAAATATACTGCAGCACAGAAGTGGCATCTTGAGCAAACTTGTCTAGAGTTCGCAGATATACAGTCATATCCAGTTACATCATAACATTGAATTCCAAAAGCACATGGTGAATACCACAGTGTAAACCACAACAAACAACAGTGGATGCTTGTGTATTCCGTTACCATTCAGTAACCATTCAGTTATTCAGAGTCAACATTATGACTGTAACATACAAGAACAAGACATTTGTAACATACAAGAACAAGACATTTCCAACATTCCCTGCTTTAGGCTGCCAATAGCAAAATGCACACATTTATGTATTTATGACTCCACAATTATTTTACTCGGTTTGTACACATTTTATAATTAATCTTATCAAAAGAAACTGAACACAAACTTTAAAAAGGACAGCCGTTAGACTGATTCATATTTTTTGTCAGGATAAACATGTCACTTGTCATCAGGGTTCTAGGTTTGAATCCATTTCATGCTTTCCTTCATTTGTACACTTTTCCTGCTGTTGTTTTAACAAGATTTATAGGTGTCAAAAGTTGTCGCTGGGAAGTGCTGACAAATGCTATATTTTCCGTGTATTATCTTTTCTCTTGCAGACAGACATTTACATTACGTATGCTAACCGCTTAATTCACACAAAAGTTTCTTCTGAACACATAAAAAAACTTCCAAAACATCCTAAATTACACTTTGCAACAACGTAAAATGGGAAGAACAGGATAAATCGATACAAGGAACACAGAACAATAAAATGTTATTTAAACATTGTGACTCACAGTATACGCATGTGAACATTTGAACTGCTCACCTCTACATCTCTGTTCAGTTGTGTTATAAGCTTCTCCTTGTCCTCGTCGCTAATATAAATCCGTTGCATTTGGTTCCTGAAGTCCATGTCCTTGAATGTGGAAAGCTCTTTTACCTGTGTAATATCATATAAAAGGACATTTCTTATTATCTTGCTTATTTGAACTTACTGGGTGATATCTAACTAATTAATCACAGCAGTTTATTCGGTAATTACTGTGTGACCTCAGTGACTGTTTACTACCGTCTCCAAAGCGTTAATATCTCATATCACCACTAGATGGCAGTGAGATACAAACGATCAGAAATTAAGTTGGGTGGATAATAAATGCAGACAGAAAGTATTCTACCAAATACGGTCAGAATATGGACCGATGCTTTAAGTAAAGTTGAGGATATCTGGTTGTGTTTGTGAGGTAAAGATATTACTGATGAAAAAACAAACAAACATATATTTAGAAAGTTCAATTAAATGACTGCAACTTATGCATGGGACAGACATTTAATTTGTGGCAGCATGAAAATTGTTTTAATTCTACTACATCAGTACTGTTTAAAGCCAGCACCTCATACTGTATCACAGGAAAACAACCAATGTTGTAGTTTAGGCCATCTAGTTTTACCAGGTAAGACTGAGACTGGGGTTCTTGACTCAAAAAAAGAAAAAAAAAGTTCAAAACCCTTTACTTATACAATAAACAGCTGGTGATGCTCACAAATACATTACAATCTACACACAAAAAATGGTGGTGTTTATGTGATGAATATGCTGAGAGAATAAGGTGAAACGAAGTTCGCCTGCTTGGGAGAGGAGATGCTGGTGCCACACCAGCATGCTTCTGTGGGACAGAGCCTCCAGCTCCTAGATCCAAAACCCAAACCAATTCACGATGAGAAAATCATATGTATCATTCAAATCACATGTGTAAAACTGAGCTGGCCTGGTTGCCAAACAAACTTAACCATCCATCACAATGGGGAGGGTCAACTAATGCACACAAAGGAAAAGAAAAAGACTCTGGAGTCAGAAAATGGTTACTAAAAAAAAAAAAACTGTACACCTAAAAACTCTTTAAATAGGGTAAACAGATGCAAAGATGAGTTTGAAACATATCAAAACTGGAACACTTGAAAGGGTCTAAAAGCTTTTTATGAGCACTGTATAAAGATTGTATTAGGGAGTCAGTTGTGCTGGCAGCCATACACACCCATGCCACCTTCCATTTCACAGATGAGGTGGTGTCCACTCTATCATCAACAGTTCCTTTTTTATCTCCACTGTTTTGTTAATTCCATCACACTGGCATAGGTTATCGCAAGTTCATAAGACTTTTTACCAAACTAGCAACATTTCTAGCAACTAAAGAGCTAACAGTCCAGTTACTCATAGTCTCCTGAAATTTGCTAACTATGTAATTTCTATTCACACAGTATAGATTTTAAAATCCTCAAAATAAAACTGACATTCTGTCCTTTACAAAAGACATATTCTGTCATTTCAAATTAATGGATTAAATAATTTAATCCAGTGGTTTAAAAAGACATAACAACAAAAACCGCATAATTATCCAATGATGTACAGTTTGCACCACAGACAAGGCAATCAAGGGAAAGGAGAACAGATCCACACAACTTTGAGATAAGGATTGTCTCTAAGGGCTCAACACACTGACTCAACCATCTAAACCATCTAAAGCAACCATCCTGTCATCTCAATTTAGTCTGTAGAAAGTGAGACGTGTGGTATCTCTTCTCACCTTGTGCATCACCCTTACTAAATGTGGGTGGTCCTAGAGTGGGTGGAGATTTGCCCCCACATTGCTATGCCCATTGTCAGACCACACATCGAATGCAGCAGTGTCCATGGTCCCATCTCAAGGATCCCTCTGGTCAACATCCATACCGGTATCATTGTCTGTCCCAGAGACCAGTTCTGTTGGCAAGGTGAGGCATAGCACCTTGACTGGTACTTAGTAGTCAAATGTTAGTCAACTGTTTGACGGGTTTGTACTGCTCTATAACGCAATGGCCTGGATAATGGACAGACATCTTATCGTCTTGCAATTTTTAAGGAAGCAAGACTCTTTGCAGCCTCTTGTCATTTCTGATCCTTAACGTAAAACCAAATGCCCAGTGATATATATCAGAGTATATCAGAACTTGAAGTATATCAGAGTATATCAGAACTTGAAGTATATCAGAACTTGAAGCTTCTCTACTGTTGTTGCTGTTTTGGTTTTATTTTATTCAATTTACTTCACATGGGAAATCACGCAACTACAACACAGTTTCCAGATCCCAGAGTACTTTGACTGTTATGCAGTAGGCAGGGGTGCTGTGGCAGGGGACACAGGTAATTATGGCTTTGGATTAATACCAGAACTGTGTTGCACCGCATGTCAGAGTGGGGAAAAAATGCCATAAAGTGGTCACTATACTGTTGGTGGACTGTGTCCGTTCACTCGCTATGTCAGTCATGTTGATTAACATCTTGTTTATTCAAAAGATCCAAGATCCCTGAACTGCTGAAGCGTCGTCCCGTTTACTGGATGACTCCGCAACTCACTCTTCCCGTACTTTCACTGCCGTGTGTGGGCTCCTATCTTCAACCTGTAGGCCTTTACAGCGTCTAGACCTATGGACCGTTCCGTGAAATGAGTTCAATCCTGTGAGTAATCAGAGCAAATTACAATGGTGTACTTGCTGACGTGTAATGCAGGTGGACAGACACCCAGTGCTCAAGGGCAAAAGGCTCCGCTTCGTCTTAATTGTCGTCACAAATGCAAACCGTGAAAGTGGTGATGCATGATTCTTCTGGGTCTGTGAGTATTAAGTGGGAGGTGCCAGAAAAGAACATTCAAAAGTAAACCCCAGCAATACCTCCTGGTTGCCCAGATACACATTTACAAACTGTACAATCCATCTAAACCTCCACCTTTTCTTTGTCACTTGCTTCATGAGATTATATGCACTGTAATAATTCACTTATTAATCTTATAGAAATACTGTGTATATGGATAAATGTAAATATTCTATATATGGGAGTAATATATACTAATATATTACTCCCATACTCAATTACTTCCATAATCCCATTATCAATAATATATAATATTAATAACATTAATTTCTTACATTACATTTTTTTTAATACTTTCCCCATAAAAGTGACATAATTTGCATGCCTGCTTGTGGTGTATCTGCGAAGAACTATTGATACTTTGGATACAAAAAGATCAATCTAATTTAATGTAATATAGCTGCTATTAAGTAATAATATACACTACTATTAAGTATTGTAATGGATTACAATGACTGAATTACCTATAATTTTGCTGATCATATATTGTATTAATTCTGACAGCATACTACTAAACCTGACCTTGTTTTAACAGAAAAAAAGTTTGCACTAACTGCTATTATTTTCTGATGCATTTCCCATTATAGGACATTTTAAAAATATTTATGACTTAATGTTGAGAAAGGTTGTAAAAGCTTGTTAGACTCTACAGTAATGAAGAGCATGACCTTGCATGAAGAGTTCATCATTTGTTTTTATAACTGACATTGCTAATAGCAGTCTGAGACTGCAAGTAACTGCAATTCTCAACATTAAGTGATTTATTGTTACAACACTATGTCACATTTCTCCAACTTAAATTCAGGGGACACTTAGTGAGGACAAATTGTTTTCAGTTAATCAGCAATTCTGCTGTGAAATGTCAGATAGGGTTATGTTACCAGGACAACTGTATTCAGTGAAAACATTCCACTGAATCTTACAGAATGACACATCTTAATTAAACATCAGTCATGTCCTCCCAGAATCAATGTGCGCACATGTCTACTCACTTTTCAACTTGCTAACAGAAGCTGTATTAAAACCGGAGTCATTCGTGCCGAGTTTTGATTTTCCTCTCAGCTCAAGGTGCATCCGTTATCATCTTATTCTCCACCCAAAAAGAACATGTTTTGGGGGAAAAAATGAGATGTTGGTGAGTGTTTCCTTCAAAAATTACCTTAAGGTCATACTTCCTGTGGATAGTCAGTCTGTGACTGAACATGTTCCTCATGACGATAAAGTACGTGTTTTCGTTGTTGACGGTAACACGATACATGCCGAGGAACTGGGGTAGCAGGGTGATGCCGTGGCACGTCACGATGTGCTGGAAAGCACACATGCATATCACTCAAAAGAAAAAGCACTCCCAACATATTGTTATAGTCTGTTTTGATGTTTGTACGGACTGCAAGCATGACTAGATTAGCAAAATTAGGACACTAACTTGTGTTGGACTGCTAGCCGCTCTCAAATGCCATCACAATATCAAATGCAAAGCTATGAGGAACATTGTACTCAGAGCTTTGCTAACCTGAGCATTGGCATTAATATCATTTTGTATCATATTATTGTTTGTAGTCTTTTACAGGTGTGTTTTAGAGGTGTATATATTTTTCTATAGATTAATACTAATCTAAATACTGTTGTTTAGCACTTGTTCAAGATTTATTTAAAAACAGCACATTTGTTGTGTGTAAAGCCATATTTAAATTTACAATATATGATTCTATGTACATTCAACCCAGTTAAATCAAAATGTATAGTACGCTTGGCATTTAGTGAGGTTACACCACACCTGGTGGTACTCTGCCAGGATATTGTGAATCTCCTCCACTTCTTCACTGAAGAGCTGTTTGACAGTCAATGAGCAGTCAGATGAAGTGAACAACAGTTTGTCCTCTTGACTGTTACCGTCCTTAATTGGGCAACCACGGGTTAAAGAGGCCTAGGCAGATGAAGAGAAAAATACTTCTTAGTTGCTGTGCAAACTGTGGCCTTGCGATGGCGCTGGAAAGAAAAACACTCTGTGCTTGCTTGGATTTTCAGATCATTCAGTTTCGAAATTGCTTTTTACTCTTTAGTTGCAGGTAAGGTGGTCAGAGTTGCCTAAAATCTGACTCAAGTAAAAGAATTATCAATAAACTTACGACACAATTATAAGTAGCCTAAAGAATAAACAAACAAAAACTCCAACTATGTAGAAGTAAATAGACAATTTGGTAGAGAAACTTTTTCAAGTACTGAGGTAGTAAGTTGCTGAATGATTACGATAAAAATTGTAATATAACTTCTTAATATAAACTGCAGAATATCAGAACAGGAGTTTAACTCTTCTGTGCCATTCTCTCAAATGTGAGAATTTATATTACATTATATCATATTCAACTTTATATTCACTGTGCTAAGTATAAATAACCAGCCATGTAAGCAGTCTGGTGCTGCCAACAACTTATAAAATTAAAATTAAAAACATATCAACTAAACACTAAAGACCAAAATGTAACTTATTTCTTTTATCCCACAAATAATATAATTGAGTTTAAAAATACTATAATTTACAAATACACAGAAAAGGACTGTTCATTGTATTTTTACCTATGTAAATGTAACCAGTTATACCTATATCTGATTAGACAGAATATTGTAAGAAAAATATTGTAAGACACAAGTGGATGACAAAAAAAACCCCACTATTTTAATGAAAGAAGCTCAAAAATGAACAAAAACTTGTCAAAGAACAACAAAAGGGCTCTTAGGCTGGCAGTCAGTCAAATGGCTTTGGACAGAAGCAAAGTAGGGCTTCCACACCTGTAGAGCTCAAATGCAAAGTATCGGTGACGGGACGTGTGGAGCTTTAAATAAGGAGGTGAACCAGGAAACAGGTGTGAGCGATATCGTTAGTAGACAGGAGCGCGGAACGGTTGAGTGGTCGTGAGTTGTGATTGGTGGATCGCGGACTGACTGAAGAGCAGGGCGTGACATACTGATATCAGTACAATTACACTGTATTTCTTTTTACAGGAGATGATATTTTTAGGACCTTGATAGTATTGGATATGGAGAATACTAGGAAATTCCCTAGCATACAGTTGTTAAAATTGCTTATTAAGAGAAAGTATAAATCCAAGTCTTTAAGGAAGGAATCTCCATGAACCCTGCAGTTGTTCAAGTGACGTAATGCCAAATTCCTGGCAAATGTTGTTACAAAACACAAAGTGGGCCTATTATACCTTTAGTTATCACCACCAGAGCCAGTCTGACATGACTGTATACAGTATAATCACATTCAGACTTAAGGTACTTCACATTAGACAGTCATCCGTGAAACGTACTGAGAGCACTGGGATTGGTTTCATGCAAACACGAATGCAAAAGTCAGAAAAGGTTGTTTTCCTGTGAGGCCATGTGGTGTTAAATTCATATGAGAGGAAAAACACAGTCAGCCAGACACCTGCACAAACAAAACCGAAAGGCCCTAGATCAAAGCAGTAATGTTTTACATATTATCAATCCTTAGGTGATGCCTTTGCAACCCAAAAAACTTTTTTTATTTATAGGGCATACTTGCCAACAACTATGCAAGTACCTGCACATCCTGTGCAAAGTAACATTATATAAAATAAACTCAAAATAAGACCTCTTTTGTGTCTGGATGAGCAAGCCCTGCATTTAATAAGTGCTTGCAGATTACTAAAAATCTCTTGGTCTGAAAACGTGTCCGAGCTATTTCCAGAAAGCTTTTTCCTGGTAAAAGTGTTGCTCACTTGTGGTACTGATACTGATGGATTTGAGTACTGGTGGATTTGAGTACTGATGGATTTGAGTACTGATGGATTTGAGTAGCTGTAGTGCCGTAGCAGGGATTGTAAGATGCATGTAGGTGCACTCTCATCAGGCAGAGCAGGACAGCAGCACCAGCAACCTTTCTGCACGATTTCGTATCACTGAAAATGACCTGCATGGTCAATGGATTGAATCAAGTATTCTTCAGCTGACCTATGGTCAGCTAAAACACTTAATGCATTGTTTAGAAAGATGTGACAGGAGGTGTATACCTTTTCCATTTGTAGATGTAGGATGGAAAAAAAATCTAAATGCTTCAATGTTTGCTCTCAAAAACTGCTCCCTATGATTTTGGCTATAATTTGGCATTACAAGTAATCCTAGCATTCACCTTTAATTTTAATAATGGTCACTGTGATGGAGATGTCCTCCACCACAGTCACCAACATGGAAGAAAACTATACTGCAGTAATTTTTCTACCAATTGATCACAAACATTGCATAATGATTACATTTCTATTTAATTATGGTCTGTTATTCTGAAGTATTACCAAAGCTTTTAATTAGGAAATGCGAAGAACATTAAGGTCCATACCTGGTAGTCAAGATCCTCCAATCCAAACCGCTCTCTGAGATTTCGGAACACTTGTGGGCAGTACTCTTTGAACTTAAAATTTCCAGGAAGGTTTTCTCTGTGTCAAACACAAAATATAGCCAAGCAGTGAGTGTTAACAAGTGAATAGTCAACAATTAATAACCTAGTGATGAACATCATCATACTTCATACTATAGCCTTCAAAAATCATAAGAAAAAACATGTAACATACCACTACTAAAACATGCATTGTAAGTCAATTTAATCTTTTCCAAAAATAATAATAATATAATATAATGCATATCAAATCTCTTAATAATTGTCTTAAAAATTTGTTTTGGCTTTACTTTATACTGTAGCAGAATGCTAAAAAGTCACATTTAACTAAGCTTCCTATGTCCATCTGATGCCCACAAAGTTGCGCTGAAGTTTTTCTATTTGGGTTGTATCACTTTTCATAAAAGAGCAGAGGAATTAATGATCATTAGCACAGTCAGACTGAACTATTGAGATGGATCATGCTAAGATCAACTGTTGAAGCTTCAGACACATTTGCCTATTTACCTATTCATTACTGTACCACTGTGCCATGATCTTAAAATCCTTAACAATATTAAAATACCAGGCAGATTAGAGACCATAGAAAGGCTTTGTGCAGTGATTTGCTCAGTTGTGCAAACAAGCTCTAGACATTTTGTGTAAGCCTACTAATTTCACATGGGGGTATGCTGTATTATATATACTGTGTACATACACAGAAGCACTCTGAAAAAAAAAACCCAACCTTTTCCACAAAAAATATTAACAAAATAAAAAATCCCCCATTAGCATAAAAAAGTAAATAAGCTAAATTTGGTAACTAGTTAAATGTACTGTTAGTGCAAAACTAATTAAGACTTATCTTGACTGTATGCACTCTGACTGAACAATTATCATATAAGTAATCCACCCAATTGTGCAATGGTGTACTTAATACTGAATTACCGCAGTTTAATTCCAAAAAAATGCTATAGTTTCACTCTTGAATTGACTGGAGTGAAATCTGATTGATGCTGGCTAGCAAGGCTGTACATCATTAACCAAAAATGTTTGACAGATGTTACTAAAATCCTGCCTCCACATGTCAAAAAAACCTGTACCAAAACTACATTCTCAGCAAAATAAATAAAATATCAATTATAAAGAATGTTTTTTGTTAAATTCAGGTTCTGTGACATCCAGGCACAGTCTGTATTTCAGAACAATGTTAGATAGATTATGTTCAGTGGGCCGTACTTGTTGAATAAGTGGTTGCTCACTTTGACTCTTCTGTTACCTTTGAAGTCATCTGGAAGGAGCATTACAGGTACAGGCACATGGCATAGATCATTTACCTGAAAATGGTGAACACAGTTAAGTATAATGTCAACACAAGGTTTCAGTTGAATAAGTAAAAGTAATAAGCAGGTGTTGAGAGGAAGCATCAAGCCAGAGATTTTCTTCTTTTCCTTCTTTTTTTAAATGTTCAACGCAGCACATGAGTATACAAACACACAAACAGTGGAGGAAATGTTGTCTCTTGAAGAACTAAATAATTAGCTTTATTTACTTCTATTTGCAACTAGAACAGTTTGACCAAACGAGCGACCTACCGTGTGATTGATGCCCCACATAAAAACACTCAAAACCGGGTCGCTTGCTCTAAACACTTCCACTTTTTGCTGCACAAACGGTTTTTTCTTGCTTTTTGTACGAGACATCGTGAACCCAGGGTTCGAGGATTTACTAGGTGAAGCCATAACTTTCGACAACAACAGGGTGGTTATTATAGCATTAGTGTCAACAAGACAAAATTATTCCTTTTGTGAAGCAAAATTATTGAAATTCTTTACAACGTAGTCTCCAAGCCTTCGACAATCCCTAACCCTTGTCCTCTTTCACCTTACGTATAAACTGACCTTGATTTGCGCTTTGAAGACATCTGAAATGAAGACGTATATTTTGCATGTCAAGTGCGAAAGCACCAGGTGAGTGCTGGAGCAGATGCGTGGGAGTGTTTGCCCATAGCGCTGCCTCCTTAAATTATAATCTGTTTTGATGGAAAGTAATTTTGGTGATGACTAAGAAAAGCAGAGAAAACGCATTTAAAATGTCTAGAAACTGCGCTTTATTTTATGTAAATATGTTTTGGGCAAGTCCAGTCTAGTGTTACATCAATGAATTTGGTCCCTGTTAACTCAATGTACATTCGTTCAGATATATGCAAGCTGGTTATTTGACTAACATTTTATTCCCTCTGTCTCCTTCATTTTCTCGATATTACAGCTAAAGATATAGCCATGTAGAATTTCTCAGGGTTTATGTTGATGGTGATCTGAAAGTACAGCCTCGCGATTGTGGTAATAAGATTAACTTTTTGTGTGCATTGTGTTCTTTGCCTTTTGTCTTTTTATTAACATTACTGACCACTATACCTAAGTCGTTGTGACTTGCCTTCTTAGACCTAGGGTAAATTACGCCAAAGGACATATAACATTTAAAGCACTTTTCATTTCAGCACTTTATTAACATTCATTTAATACATTTTAAATATTGACAGAAAGCAGTGATGTCACCATGAATATTTTCACTGAGAGGAGATGTACAATCAAATACTTATTAGATTACAACCTTAGAAAAAGATAAATAATATCAAACGTTTAGAAAATGGAAAGGTCAATAAATAATTTGTTGTTTTTAAGTTATGAATATATATCGTAAGAAAATAGGCTATACAGACTTTGTATATACACTTGCAGAGCCCTAATATGTTTGTGTGATAAGAGGTTTTCAGTTGTCAAACATACAGTTGTGTAGTGAGCAGCAGAGTAAAAATATTTGCCTGCAATGCTGATATCATTTTGAATTGAAACCATTTCTACAAAACTGAGTCTAGATCAGTATTTAGAGGCCACATAAGAGCCTTCAAATACATGCAATCAATGTTCTAATCACACTCTTATAGCTGAATTTTAAACCATGTATGTGAGAAGGAGTCTGGCACAAGCAGTGATTTAAATGAGACGTATATGCTCCTGAATTACTGAATAGCAATTCTGAAATCTGTTCTGAGCAAAAGAGATGTCAAATTAGACCCCCCCCCCCGCCCCCGCCAGCCCTCAAATAATAATAACGACATAAATAAGAAATGTGAGAAAATGTTGCGCAATAATCCAATAAGCCCAGTAGAGGGCAGCATCATAGCATCAAAATAATTACAATTTGGTTCAATGCATGATATGGCACTTGCTTCTTTATCATCCATTAACTGCCTTATTTTGCCTTGTTTTTTTGGATAGACCTGGTATACCAGACATGTTTTTAAGCACTGTTGCAGACAACAGAGCCGTTCTCCGTGGTTTGGGATGGGGCTTTGTTTCCCTTCTCATCTACACACCAACACAAGCCCCGATGCATTCCCCGAGACGACCAGCACTGCAAAGAACAAAAAACAACAGGCAATGGTCATGTCTTTAATCAAATTAACTTCAAGCATCATTCATAAATACGTTCCATATATTTCCAGTAGATGTATATTTTATTTAATTAAAAACAAAGTTTTGTATACCTGTGTATTTTAAATATTGTTTCTTTTTTATATTAATTCTAATCACTGGATTAGGGTCTCTCATTACTCAAACACTTTCAGTGTGCTGACCTGTTTTCTCCTAAAGTAGCCTTGTTTGTCGCAATTGGGGATGTAGATGTCTTGGTTTGACTGGATAACTGTGAGCTTGATACCTTGGAGAACTGTGTTCAGCAGGACACGGCAAGGGCCCTACAGAGAAAGAAACAGTACATTACAGTGTTTTGCAGTGGGTTACATATTTGCATTTAAACATCTGAAGAGGAGGATTTTACCTTTTTACTGTTCTCACTAATCAATGGCGGGGACTCTAAAAAACAAAATAAAAATACAGTTATTACTTAATAAGATGAGATGTTGAATGAACAAATACACTTAGCTTTTCAAGGTTGTGATAAACTGTTGGCATGATTGTTGGTTTCTAAAAACTGTTGCTTTTTAAATATTTTTGCATATTAATATGCTCACAAAAGACAAGTTTTTCAAACCTGAATACATGTTGAATAAATGTATACTTTGCTTTTGTAACACCGAAAACTCTGTGCTCATTCAAATGTTGGCATTTCTGACATTTATAAATTCATAAGACCACATTTGCATTCTTTAATCAGAACTTGATGATTTAATATAATGAAATACACATAATATTTAACCAACCAAATTAGAGAAGAAATTTGTCAAGTTAATGTATGTGGTTATGAGGTGGCACTCATTGTATAAAGGATATTGTTTCTGACAGCAATTAAATGGCAAATGTCCACCTAAAAGTAATGAATGAGTTTGTATCACAAGAATGTGTCATTGCAATAACACACAACACTAGGTGGTGACGGAGAGAGTATTGCTTTGAGAACATCATAAAAAAATGGTAAGGAAGCAGACTTACCTGTTGTCGGAGGGCTCGTGATGCTGGCTTTGATGCTGCTACAGATTCCCCTGCCTTGAATAAGTGCCTGGAGGGGGCTGTGATCACTGTCTGGGGGTAAACAGCGAAGACCCCTGTTGCATGGCAGCGTGTAAACCCCACAGGGTTCTCCCAGAGCCAGCACTAACGTACTTGCCTCCTCTGCCTGAGGAGTGGCAACATGGCCCTTGTTGGCCCCTGAGAGCGCAATGCAGGACGAGCAGCTCTTCCTGAGTCCAGCTCGAGGAGTGAGAGTGTAGCCGCCATGCAGGTTGAGCAGGATGGTGATTAGAAGGGTCAGTATGTCATGAAGAGCAGGCATGTCTGTTCTGTTAAAGCACCGGAACCATAAAAGCCTCTGATGGAGCTTCGTCTTCTTCGTTTTTTTTTTTTTTGTTTCTTTTTTTTCCCCCTCCGGTGTGTTCTTAGGAATTGTAAAGTTCACAGCTGGGAGTGGAGAGGATGTGACGTGAAGATAATGACTAACTAGGTGCTGTGGACGGCTGCAACTGCATCTGCTTTTAAAGGCCTAAGATGGTGGGGTAGGAGGGAGTCACAGGAGAGTTGGCACGGCAACGCGCAGAGGTGGAGTTACACAACTGAACGCAATGAGATATAAAATTCCCTCCCATTTTTACATCACTCACATTTCTTGTCAAACATGCTTCTCTCTGCTCAGAATTTATGGAGCTCTTGGAGTACATAAGGACCTATTGTTTTGCCCTTATTATTATCTGTAGTATTTCCCGGGGGAAGAATTTAAGTTATCTGCTGTTTGGGTGTGTTAGAGCTTTGGTTTACTTGAATGTTTGGAGATGCATAGTTTGTTTTGTTGCAGAGAGTTACACAACAGAATTTTCTATATAATTAGGAATAATTAAACATAGGTATCATTTAGAAGAAGGGTTAAAACAGGACTAATAAACCTGTGTATGATTTAAAACCACATTAAAGTTGTCAGATGTTACCATGTATTTAGCCCTGACCAGTGAACATACTGTAGTCAACATGTTAAACATTTTTTTAATGATATATATTCGAAAAAGTTGTCAGTATCCTTATCAATACAGCACTGCCACATCTTTGTGTTAATAAGTCCTTCTAGAGCCACATTATGAATGTTTCTGAAATTTATGCTCTTCATTTTCACATTATGAAATTTATGCTCTTCGATGCCCTAATTTACTGTACTAAGTTAGATTGCGAAACAGCAGGCCACAACTGCGTAACATGGCTCTGTGACACAGTCTTGTCAAGCGTATATAATGAACAAAAATGAATAGTCATTAATTATATGTCATGGAAAGGCACTTATCAGTGGATGTTTGTATTTGAAGTTGTCATGGAAGAGGCCTGTTTATCAGATTCAGAAGCAGTCAGCATGTGTCATTTTCTAGAAAAAAACTGATTTGGCATGACACAACATGCTTTGTGCCCTCTGGGACAGTGAACCGGAAGTGGCAACCAATTACTGAAGAGAACCTTGTCATGATACACCAATGTATAACACTGAAAATGCTTTGTGAAAGCTAAAGAAGTGAGTGGATGCATTTCTTTTTTATATGATTTGTCTTTTTTCACACTCCTCTGTAATGCATGGCAGCTGTATTAATTTGGAATCCACGCCTTAACCAATAACGGCATGTCATTATTTTACATACACATACACATACACACTCACACTCACACACATCCACACACACACACACACACACACACAAAGCCCCATGAAATACAACACTATTAACTGCCTCAGTTGAAGGACACTGGTAAAATGGGTAACTCAAATCTAACTGAAGTCTTTTTCCTAATAAAAATGTGAACATGAGATGCCTCCACATTGTAAAGCCATGATGAATTAAATGTATCATGTGGGGTATAACAAGAGTATTGAAACAGGACAGTATTAGTTATTTACTGTCCTGTTTCACCGTGTCGCTTTTCACCAAAATCAGTGAAATCTTTGAAATCTTATATGCTAAATGTTTATTAAAAATAAATGTACTGGTATAGCACATGCACATTAACAAAAATTCCTTTTATTGCTCATATGTAATATATTATGGTTTTGTGATTTTGTAAGACTTTCCAGAATGTCAATGTCCTCAGCTGTTTGTGAATTTTCTGATACTGGATCAAAAACAGAACCAATTTCTAGCTTTTTCCCCCCCTATGGATTCTTGGCTTTATTGAAAAACTGTATAAGCCAAAGTAAGCAAACTAACTGCCGATCTCACACTCATACGCATGCTGCACTGGAGAAGTTTCCAGCTGATCCACCCCTGCAACGTCTATCTGTCTTGAGCGTCGATATATTAATCTTATTCCACAAATCCTGCCTACATCCCATTTCCAAATGCTTCTCTTTACATTGGCGCAGCCTCTTTCCATTTCTAGTCATATGTTATAAAACGTAAGTCTTTCTGACAACATTTCGAGCTATTTACAATTATTAGGCTGGTCTCTGGATGTTATGTTCATCTGCAGTTTTATTTTTGTTCATTCTCCCTCATGATTTTTCCAGTGAATGCCCTTCTAAATGATGACACAAAATGTCCTAATAATGACAATGCATAAACAAAATAAACATCTTTACGTCAATCTTTACATTTTTTTACCCAAATATTTTTACCCATATTTTTTACCTTTATATCTTTACATAAGTTTGTCTTCTAATTCCTACTTTATGTTTCCTCCTTCAGAGAAATAATCTCCCAGATGTTGAACAGTCCTATTCTGAAAGGTCCATTGTAATTGAATTTGTTCACAGTCACACCCAAATGATGATTAACAGTGTGCCGGTGCTTTGGACATGCAAATTTGGCTGAATTTAGCACACTCAAATATAAATAGCCTGTGAAAGAGTATTATTTTTGGACTCCACTAATAAATGATGTGCCAAAGGCCTGAAAAACATAACTTGAAAAGAATGCAGTGGGTAACATGAGTTTTCAGTTCATGTTTTGTTTTCTTAATGCCAAGGCGATCAGACTGCATGAGACAGGAAACATAAAAAAACCAAACCAAGTCTTGAGCAACTTAACTTTAAATCTGAGGAAATACATATATATTTGAATTGTAACAGTCAGCAGTCTACATTTCTCTCTCATATGTTTTTATA
This sequence comes from Tenebrosternarchus preto, assembly GCA_025802075.1. Lineage (NCBI taxonomy): Eukaryota > Metazoa > Chordata > Actinopteri > Gymnotiformes > Apteronotidae > Tenebrosternarchus > Tenebrosternarchus preto. The sequence goes on along the minus strand of JAOYMR010000018.1, from coordinate 7,189,338 downwards.
TCTTGGTATTAATGCCTTTCTATTAGAGACTGCACTGGCATCTATGGTTTTGGAAGGATCCCATATAAAAAGTGTCTGGTCTTTCCCTATTATGTTTAATAATAGAGTTCCTGAATACCTGAAGACATTTAGATAAAATCATTAGAATTTATATAATGCACATTCACCTTCTGTTTGTATGCAATTATTTCACACACATGCATGCCCAGTCCCACCACACACACTCACACTTTCTTAGTGAAGTCATATGCTGGGGATTAATGGTCATTTCTTGTTTTTTAAGACCTTTGCTCTTAATCTGTCACTACATTGATTTTCCCTCTCCACAAACACGTCATAATTAATTCCCTCAGTAGGAAAAAGAGCACAACCCCACAGGTGTCTGTGAATGTCAAAAGGCGGGGGGGGCAGTGATCACAAAGCCCCCGTCGCTCAAGTGGGTGCATAGACATTTTTTTCCCTGATATCCAAGGAAACGGGCTATATGATGCGGTATCTCCACAAAACTTCAACTGTTCAGTCTTTGTTTATATCTGTTTGCTTGACAGTGTGCGTCCTTGCAGTCATTTGTGTAAATGTTGTTGCCAACCAGTTACCCACCTGCATCTCCATGTGTGTAGGTCCCCTATGCAAACTAAAGAGCGAGACCCTGCACCTGTATTTTCCACCTGGATTACCACACTCTTTTGAGGGATGGGTGGTGATCTAATGGGAAGAACACAGTTTAGGAGGAATTTTATCATCACTGCAACTATGTAAGGAGGCTGAGTCACTTCGACCGAGTGCTTCATTACCTCCATCACAAGCCACACTGAGCTCTTTGCTCGTATGATAAGCGCAGCACCAAAAGCTGGGTGTCAGTTTGCAGTTTGCAGTGGTAATGGTTCATACCTACAGCCAGCGGGCCTGAATCCAGGTGTGAGGTCTGTAAACGTTGTAAACACTGTTTCCAATTTTAATCATTTCCCTCAGATTGGAGGACATGGATATTAGAAAGTGTTAGCAGGGTAATGTCATACTTTAAATATACTCTAGGTTTCTGTCAAATCTAATGTTAATGTATTTTTTGACATTTCCAAAACTATGTTAAGACTTTGTTAACTTTTTAAACAAACTGATTAAAACTGGATTAAAACAGTAGAGATAGTCCTGAAGGTACTATCAGAGAGGGCTATAAACAATGTAGAGGAGAAACTATTGAACAGTAATGATAGTATAATAGCCTGAAGTACATACGCTCTCTTGGGTATACACAGACACACTTCACTGTCTTCCACCTGTCCCTAAGAAAAGAAGTCATTGTCTGAAAACGTAATGAGACCTATAGCCCTGACTTTGCAGACTTTATTGCATGTTTTAGTTATGAAAGCTTATCCATACCAGGATGGACAAAAATGTAATAATGCACTGATGTTACATATTACTTATAGTTATTTCAAGAGAACAGATACTTCTGTGCAATTAAATAAAAAATGGAATCACCACAGTTATACTGTTACTTGGGTTATGGCTTACCCACGGTTAGTTGACTGGAGGCATCTGTGCTGACAAATCTGTCAATAAGCCAAAGTGTGTCAACACATTTGTTGGCTATATACTTCAATGGACAAGAGAGGTACAGGGAGAAAGAAGGCCCATGTTGTATGGTATGCTGCCTTCATCCCCTTTTCTGAGGTGTTGAAATTTATTTTGAAAGACAAAGCACCCGTTAGAATAGTTTAAGAAGCACATACGCTTTCCCACCTATGCGGGTCAATTCAGAAGCATAACCTGTTCAGACTGGTGTTGGATATAAGCAACATTAAAAAGATAAGATGAAAAACCTAAAAAAACAAAACAAAACAAAACAAAAAAAAACAGATCAGAACAGATTAGAGCAGTAAATCCAACACTCAAGCTTGCGTTGTAAACATAGCTGTTGTCATTATCAGTATGTGATTTGTGTAAATGTCAGCTTCATAAACAATCACACTTAAATTCATTCAAATATATTCATCCAACAGAAAGTGCATCTGAAAAGATACTAAAAATGTCCAGGTGTTATTGAAAGGCCATCTTTTCATGGCTCCATTATGAATCAATATCAGGTTGTATGCCCTCAGCAAATTTAACCTGTATAATTACACGTGCTACAGCTTCTAGCTTCTGTATAGCTGGTATTTAAAAAGGGATATCAGTGTTTGAGAGTGATCTCATTGCATTTTTAGTAGTCATTGAATGGAAATTGCCCACTGTCCTCCTTTACAACAAAGCCTTGCAGATGCTGTCAAATTGAAAGACTATAAGAATCGTTCTTCTGCTTCTTAGGGCTTTCTCATTATATTCCAGTATGTTTCCTTGACTCACAATGGAAAGGCTCTGTGTTATAACACTGAACAGCAGGTCAGTACATTGTCATCTTATTAATGTCCAGTACAAAGCTGCCACAGAGCAGACAGGAGGTAACCTACATAGAGACTTGTACTGTCTGCTCTCTCTCTCTCTCTCTCTCTCTGTCTCTCTCTGTCTCTCTCTCTCTCGGGCTTCCTGTTTTAAAACATCTCTGAAGATTTTCCAGATCACAAGTCCAGAAAATGTCAGTCCCAGAATTTGAGAAAGAACACTGCCAACGAAGATGCTAATAATGCAGTTCACAGTTTTTAAATGTGCAAAACCTACATCCTGTTCAGGGAGACAAATTCCACTGTGTGCAGCAGCGCCAGACCCTTTCCACTCCTGAGTTGAGGAGGCCACATAATGAAATTAAATGCAACAAGATGGCGAAGAGGATTTTATGATCTATGAACATACACAGGCTAAAATGGCACATGCACATATTACATGCGTTAGTATAATATATTATGTCTTTGTTGTTTGTCAGCAGTACAACTGATTAGCCAGACAGTGGAGCAAAGCAAAAAGAAAAGCCATAAGACGCTGATTTTACAGAAACCGCGAATAGCAAGCAGGTCTTTCTGAGCTCGGAGCATTTGGCAATGTGTAACATAGATGGCTTAGACCTTTGGGCTTAAATAACGAAAAGAGTAACAAGGGACAGGTGTAGATGATGAAATAGTAAGTGGGTGACTGGGATGGAAACAAGGAGTTGTTGTGTGTGTGCGTGTGTATGTGTGGACGTCACCCTCCAGGTGGAGGGCCGGCCTCCCGTGGCAGAGTCACCCCCCCCCACCCTCCAAGAACCCCACCAGCCTCCTACAACTGTCTGGGACGAGGTGCTGGTTTATTGGGATGTTCACAAAGGAAGCAATGGCTCTGCGGAGCATCTGGTGCACACCTTGCTCGCTTCTTTCACACCATTGCTGTATATGAGGTTGGTCTGACACAGGGGAGTTCCAAGAGTATAGCGGGGGCTAATACCCAAGGGCAATCGAAAGGCATGAGCCATGTCATAGAAATGTGGAGAGAATTCTGTGCATACTAGGCCTATGCAATTTAAGTGCTCTATGTTCCTAGGTACTCTTGGCAGTACGAATGAAGGAACTTACTAAGCTCTTGATTTTCTGTCTCTGCTTGCCCATTAGCCTGTGGGTGGTATCAGGAGGTGAGGCTCAGGGATACTCAGCTTCCCCATGAATTCCCGCCACACCCTAGATGTGAACTGAACTCCCCAGCCAGACACAATGTCTTCTGGAAGGCCAAACTGCCAAACACATGTTGGAAGAGTAGATTCGCAGTCTCTAAGGCAGTAGGCAGAGCAGAGGTTGCATGTTGATCCAGGGTGCCCAGTCCCATGTCATCAGCTCCACCCAGTGTCTTAAGAGAACAACAGTTGAAGAGGTGGAAATTGTGGATGGGAGTTGGCACCATCGATACTCCTATCCAGGTCTCAGCAGATGACTGCATTGAAGTATGTAGGTGGGTGGACCGGCTCCTAGCTTGGATCTTGCCTCGGTGGTAAATGTCCAGGAGAGAGTGTCCTCCATCATCCATACCAGTAGAAGGAAAGCCTGCCTGGAGTTTAGGAAAGCTTGAGCCTGCCTGAAGTTTAGCCTCTTGGTGGTATGGAAGTATTCCAGATACTCCAGGTTCTTATTTATATTTAAGGCACTTTGGTAGACACTCTTATCCAGAGCGACTTACAAAAAAAAAAATCTTATGTGGCCAACACCGTGATCACCGTGATCACCGCGATCATCCTCAAAAGCAAGCTTAATAGCCAATAGTTTTCTGTCTCCAACTCCACAATTGTGATTTGCTGACATGAGTTTGTGAGTGAAGTATGCTATCAGCTTTAGCTTGTCTATTTTACCTGTCCATTGGGATAGTACCACATCAACCCCCACATCTGAGATATCAACTTCCATGATGAAAGACGATGAGAATCCGGACTCTGCAGTACCGTTCCAAGTTCACTAGGGCTGAGGTCAGAAAAGTGAAATATATATATATATTTCTGCCTATGAAAAAGATGTGAAAGTTTCTTGAAGGACAATTGAGATGCCTGGTAATGCTGTTACAGTGTCGAGGAAATGCCTTTGGAAGAGGTCAGTCTGTTGGAAAAGCAGGAAGGGACTCATCACCTGACTGTTAGCACAGAAAAAAAGTCTTGAGGTGTGTCTCCCCTGTCTCATGAGGGGCTGTGGTTCAAGATGAGCTGTACTAGAGGCATGAAGGGTGTGGTGCATGGTGTAGTGTGTAACTCATACTTTCAGATAGGAGGGGGCTGGTTCATATTGTCTTTGGCAAGCATCAGGGTTTTAAATTTGATGCAACATGATATATTATAGCAATCAATGACAGAAGATTGTATTAATAATCTGTACAGTTAATCTTTGACATCAATCTATAATGTAGGCTATTATTCATTTTAACATTAGTAATCTATTGTTTCTTGGTTTAAACTGAAGAGTATTTAACATATAGCTGCTTTTGTTGTTTTTCAGATTAATCAGTAAATATAATTAAAAAAAAACCTATGATAATATGGGCACAAGAGCAATGTGCCTTGTGCTGGTTTCCAAACATCACCTATGGAGGACAAGGAAGAAGAATGCAGTGATGGCATCTTGTAGGTTTAGCTGTCAGTTCCCTTAGCAGCATCCACCATGCTAGTATCTACTTCTGCATTTGAAACCAGAGGCCAGACTCTAATACAGTTGGCTAATACAATCCAATACTATTTCCTTAGCTTATTGTATTGTGATCAGTCCTGCACCTGTAAGGGGGTACTGCAGAGAATCTTTCTATGTCCAAAACATTTGCCCAGGTAAGATAGGGTACGGGAAGAAAGACTAAAAACTCACAGCTGCCTGTGTTTGTTGTAGATTCTGATTTTCAAATTAGTTTTGATTTGTACTTACATTGTTGGGCTATCAGTACAAAGAGGGAAGAGTAGACTGTAGCTAAATGTATAGGCTTCAAGATCTTTCCCACATATCATGAAATGTCATGAAGTAGGCAACCATCTCTAATTTTGGTTGCTGGGTTTCATTCATCCTATATGGCATGAATAATGTCACCATTTCTGGCTTAATTACATAAGTAAACTTAAACTAACGAAACAACCTCCCTTACTATATTATAGCAACATTTTTGTAAATTATTGGCACAACTGTACATACCTGCGAATGTATAGATATCCATATATGCACATGTTTAGATATGCCTAATGCTCCTCAATGGCTTTACTATTCTTATTCTTTGTTCTTTATTTATTGTGTTTTTTTAATATATTATTTTATTGTATTTTATTTTATTACTTTCATACTTGTTGATTAAATAACTTTCTGTCTACTTGTCAGGTGTGTTATGTTTCATACATGTGTGCATTCACCAAGGCAAATTCCTGGTAACATATTCACTCTTACTCACTCATCTGAACCACTTAATCCAATTCAGGGTCGTGGAGGGGGGATGTGCATCCAGGGGAGCACATTAGGTGTTGGGCAGATATCAGCTTGGAAAACGTGGCTGGGTGACATTTGTAGCATTATGCTATTAGATATTTGCAGCCTTATGCTTTGCCTAAATTTTGCTTCTACTTTCAAAAAACTTGGTTAGTATGTAAGAACATACTGTCTTTACATGGAAGAGTTCACCCACAGCCCACAGGCAGATAGCTCCAATTATACGAAACAAACCCTACACCAGTTTCCAAAATTAATTTCCTTGGGTCAAAACTGACTGAGGAGGCGTGACAGACGTGAGAGAAGTACAGAACACATATTTAACATTGAAATAAATAAATACAAGCAGAGGCATGACTTTCAAAGTGCAGGTGTATTTAACGTTTACATAAAAAAAATACCAAAAATTCTACAATGTAATTTATTCTTGTAAATATATTGACTAATATAAGTATTGACTGCTTATAAATAGTTATTTTGTTAAGAGGTGATCTGACCTCCATTTTGTGAAGGCTTGCCTTATTGTTGTAAATGTGTTATTTTGTTATATTAATAGATCCATGGGTGTACAGCAGAAAGCCCACTGTGTACTGTGGAAGACACACACAGGCTCTCCAGTTCTTTAGCTAACAGCTGTGTTTTGCCCTTGATTGGTTTCACCTTACTGGGTTATTGCTTTTGGCTCATTGTTTTTTATCTTGCCTGTTTTTGCCTGATCTATTTCATGAGAAAGAATGGTTGTTTTAGGTTGTTAATTGATTATAGTTCATTATAGTTGTAAATTATATACAAAGGCTGGCATATTTTGTCAGCATGTAAGGTTAATTTGTTGCAAGGTGCTACACTTAGGTCCTTAGCATTCTTATGTCAAGAGGATTTTTATGGTCATTTCAGCTATATACATGTATAAAGTGAAATGAAATAACGTTTCTCCAGAACCATGGTGCAACACAAAAGAAGGGTATAGGTATAAACAAAACAGCCAACACATTAATTTAAGAACAGTTTTATTAAATGGAATATAATTTGTTAAATATTGTTGTCAGTAACTGTGTGTTGTGAAGTCTGATTTCATGAGGGAAGATACAGTTGCACAGTCTGGCTATGAGTACCCCAATGCTTTGGTATCTCTTCCCAGTTGGTAGAAGAGCGATAGTTTGTGTGATGATAGTGGGTTCTTCTACAATGTTGATGGCTTTTTGGAATCAGTTTGTGTTGTAAGTATCCATAATGGAGGGAAGACAGACTTCAGCTTCATCAGGAAATAGAGTTGCTGCTTGGCTTTTTTGAGTATGGAGCTAGTATTGAGGGTCCAGTTGAGGTTCTGGACACTAAGGAATTTGGTGCTTGCAATGATATCCACCGAGGAGCCCTTGATATTGACTGGAGAGGGATCACTTCATCCTTTCTTGAAGTCAACCACCATCTCTTTAGTTTTCTCCACATTCAGAGTCAGGTTGCTGACTTTGCACCAGTCCGTTAGCCTTTGCACCTCCTCTCTTTGATAACAAGGAAGAAGCTGAAATATGCAGAATGAATATGCTGACACTCTGTGTAAGATGTTGAGCACTTTGTACATGATGAATGCTCAGAATGAATAAAAGTCAAATATAGTGTCCCACAAGGATCTGTATTGGGCCCCATACTATATATGCTACCATTAGGCACAATAATTCACAGACATGCTATTAGTTTTCATTGCTATGCTGATGATACTCAGTTGCATATATCTTCTAATCCAGATGATGCCACTACTACTCCCAAAATTGAGAGCTGCATCCAGGAAATAAAAAAAAACTGGATGGCATCTCATTTTCTCCTTCTAAATTCTGATAAGACTGAGGTGTAACTTCTTGGACCCAAAGCTGCAAGAAGCAATTCTCATTGGTTTTTCAGTAACACCTAAATCTGTCATAAAAAGTTTAGGTGTAACTCTGACCTCTCCTTTGACATGCACATATGCAATGCCACTAAATATGCCTTTTCCCCATTTATGTAATATTGCTAAGATGAGACATTTAGATAAAGGCCACAGATCCAGGGGTTCATGGACATAAGGTCAAGTTTGTTGATGGTGGATAGGAGGGATGACATCGCCTCAGGGTGCCCCCAAGTCTGTGTTACCTTCTCGTTCTGTCCTTTTAGTATGGAAAAGTATATTTTCTTTCTTAATCATTTGATGCAACCTGTGTTTTCTCTTCTGTCAATTGTCTTTGTTTTTGTCTTGCTCCTTCAGTTTTCAGTTCGGTTTCAGCTCTATGAATTTTGCTTTAAATGTTCAGTTTCAGTTTCTGTTTTCCCAATTTAACCCTGCTTGTGTTTGTGGTTTCCTGAAAAGACAAAGGCTTTTGTGCCTAAAGAGCACAAAAGGAAGGACATCAAATAAAAGTAATCCATTTTATTAATTGTAGAATTTTCTTCAGATTTAATACCTGGTTATAATAGTTGGTATTCATTTTTGCATGGTATCCATTTTTGCTAATTTGTTCTGTTGGTGAATGTCATTAAAAACTTAAAATTAATAATAGTATTGATGTTATGTTACATATTAGACCCATACTGTCACATTGTAGCGAAAAGGTGCTGCAGAAATGAGCAGGAGGCTTTTAAACGGTCTTTTAAATGGTTTGATTTGCGTTTCACAAAACACGACCACAGAGCCACGAACAACAGACTCTCATAAGTCAGGTAAAGACTGACAATCACACGGTGACATACACACGATAAATACACACACCCTGACGAGACACAGGTGAAACGAGTAACGCTGATAGCCTAGCGTTACTCCCACAACACACGCAGCACACAAACACACCTCTACACTGACACGCCCTCATGAACACAAGACTAGGGAAGAGGCCGGGGTGGCCACCATCACATAAACCCTCTCAAGGGACACTTTCTCCCGGAGCGCCCGGTGTCTGTGGACCGCCCACACCCTGACCGTAGGACGAGGGGAGGATGGAACCCACATCCTCCTGCTTATGCCGCCTTCCCTGCATCAAATGGGGAAACAGACGACAGACACACACGCATGAACAGTGGGACAAACACAGGGAACATGAACCTGGCTTTGAGGAAGTCCCGCCCCCATCTTGGGCGGCTGCTGCCCCTGCTCCTGCGGCCCGGCAGGCCGCTGGGATGCACACGTGGCCTGCCGCGGAGCGCCTGCAGGGCGGCGAGCAGCGCCCCCTCTACGTGGAGATGCGCCCCCCGTCCCAATGCCCTTGTGGGGTCCGGCTCAGGGAGGAGCTGCGGGATACCCTGGAGGAGGACCTCCACAAAGACTCGCTCTCCTCCTTTACCTGGTGGGGGCAGGAGGATTCTTCTGCTTTCTCGGGGTGCAGGACACCTACTCTCGTCGGATCCGGAGCGGAGGAAGGCCACGCGGACTGGAGCCCACATCGCTAGGTTGTCCTGCAGTATCCTCTCGTCCTCTGAGGGGAGAGGGGACTCAGGAAGAGAGGCAGCCACCGTGTAGTGAGGGAACCCGGCCCTTCTTCCTCTCTTGTGCCCCTTTTCCCCATGCTTACCTCAGGGCATCGTCCTGCAGGTTTGGTTGCTCTTTCTGTCACATTGTAGCGCGAAGGTACTGCAGAAACGGGCAAGAGGCTTAGCATGGTCTTTTAAGCGGTTTTATTTATGTTTCACAAAACACGACCACAGAGCCATATGACTCTCATAAGTCAGGCAAAGACCGACAATCACCCCGTGACATGCACACCCTGACGAGACACAGGTAAAACGAGTAATGCTGATAGCCTAGCGTTACTCCCCACAACACACGCAGCACACAAACACACCTCCACACCGACACGCCCACATAAACACACCTCCACACTGACACGCCCACATGAACGCACGACTAGGGAAGAGGCAGGGGTGGCCACCATCACACATACTAACTTTTTTTTTAATAGAAAATATAAGAATCCATCTCAAGCATTATGAAAATGATTCAATTAGACATGAAAGTTACATTTAAACTTTTTAAATTCTGTTTTTCACTGGAAATGAAAAATATTTAAGCATAATTAAAAATATTTAATGTGTATCACCTGGAGGATTTTGCTTACTGTCAGCAGAATGTATGTTATTGTTCAAAAACCATGTTGACTGGGTAAAAAAAACTACTGATGTTCTCAGAGTCAGATATGACATGATATCTTTAAAATTTGAGAGGATCATGAAAGAATGGCTTCACAAAACACCCCCTTACAGCCCCGACAATGATGCCTGACAGGAGCTTCCATGGTGTTGAGAAGCAGGTTATTGTTCTCCACTCTTGTCCATGAATATCTTGTATGTGTTCCAGTAGCCCACTTCTCAACAGATGTATGACTCCCTCATTGTTAATGAGGTAGGCGATTAGCGTTAGGATCCTTGCCTAAGGGACTGCACTGGGAACGCCCTTACCCTAGGCAGGAATCAAACTCACGATTTCCGGTGCCAAAGTCAGTGGTGTAATCCATATATATATATATGTATATTTCAGCAAGTTTCCCTCACAAACATGTTTATTCTGTTTATTCTCAGCTAAGAATATGTGAATATATGTTGAGAGTCACATACATTTCACTAGTGCAATATTTAGAGACAGCACTGTGCCAGTGTTGTCACTGTACAACACAAGACTGTAGGCATAAATATTGCTATATTGAAATATTGCTAACCACCAGAGATAAATTACAAGTTCTTGACCAGTTTTACAGTAGACAGTGGTCACTGGGCATTCCTAGAGATAATATTACATTGTTAAACTGAACAGCTGAGTCAAAAAAAGAATAGAAACAATTTTTATAGAAACAACCTTTGTTGGGGGTCTGTCTTTCTAAAATGCGTTGGTGTGTCATACTTCGACTCAGTGTTATAACTTGTCCTACCTTCCTTTCTGTATTACAGTCGCCACTCCCCTGAGTCAAAGATTTATGGAAAGAGTCTGGCCAACTGATTCTGTTGCAAAGAATACAGAGTGGATGTCTGACTCAGAAAGGACAAATTTGGTGGGGCGGTTTTTACAGTGGAGAGCACAAACACAGCTGAATTGCTCGGAGCAAAGCGTCTTGCATTCCCAAGCCACTTTGTAGAGTCATACTCCCGGCTTCCTTAACTCTCCAGCTTGCCCATCTTTTGTACAAACACAAACAAAATCTACAGTTAAAGTCACAGCCCTTGGTCCTAAGTCAGAAGACTTGAATTCACTGCATGGTGCCAAAAGCCAGGCAAGTCATTTAAGGAGTTTCATGATGTATATGGAGGTGGACAGGTTGCCTTTTTCATGGTGAGGTTGTTAGGTGCTTTATATAATATGTACACTGTAAAAAGATTGTGTGTGTAAATGTCAGATTTCACCTAAACATTGACAGTAACCTTAATAATAATGAGTATATTTATCTATGTACAGCGTTTTTAACTCCTTACCCCCTTCAACATATATGTAATGAAATGCTGAAGAGGTTTATCTTAAGAACTAGGACTTTTAGTGGGACTCATGTATACTATGAAACCATAAGGTTTTCCTCAACAGAACATTTTTATTGAACATAAATGTATTGTGCTGTACTTCCAGAAGTCATTTCTTGTCACATGTTTTTACAAGGAGCCAAAGTCCTCAACAGCTCAAGATAGTAATGATTACAGAACCAGAGATTAGCATGTTGTTCCAAAATGCTACATTAATAGTATTTTAAAGTGGCTCTTGCCCCTTAAAATGGAAAACAAAGTCCAGTTCCTAAAGCTGTAATCCAGTTTTTATAATATTTTTTTATAAACTGCAAGCTCAAAGAGTTTCGCAGTTTAAAATATATGTGTCTGAGTCAGCAGGGTTGAAATGGGCACTTTCAAAAGGGTATTTCTGTTTCAGATCTCTGTTGGGGCAAGGATTCCTTCCCACTGGATGAGCCAAAACACATTCCCTTAATTAAGGCAGTTCTTCAGGTTTTACCTTACAGTCAATAACTAAACCACACTGTTTCATAATTTATTGATTACCCTGAGAGGTACACTCAGTAACATAAAAGATTTCATAATTTCATTGTTGTACTAAGTATTGCGCTATAATAAAGCTTTATAATATTTTTAGAATTGCATTATATTATAGCTTTTGTAATATAAATTTTTCAGTCACATATTTTTAGGTCGATAGCAATATAATATTAGTGCTCTTTATATTCACATCTGCATTGTTTTTTTACATCATGGTCTTCATTTGTTTATTCTCCTTGTAGCTCATAAATATGAGACCAGGATAACCTTCTTAAATACTATCTTTGTTGTTGAGCATTAATGTATTGCATTGTACTTCTTGAAGGCATATCTTCCAAATCTACTGATGTAACCTCCACTGGATTGAGACAAGTAGCAATTTTACTTGGCTCTATAACAACAAAATGGTCATACCCTTCTGGGTATGTGGAATGGCATTAGCTATAGTGATGGTGCGTACAAAATGTGTGTATATGTGTGTATATGTCAGGGGTTAAAGGGTCATCTTTTGCTTTGAGTGACATGTTAAAAGCATGACATGCACAGCAATACTTTGTCTTCAAGCAATAATTAAAGCCATTAACTCATCAATCATCAGTTCAAGAAAGGTCAGTGGCTCCAGAGCCAAGTGTCTGAGTAGAACCAAAAGCTTCTAGCTTTGGCAATCGCTCTGTGATGAACCGCCCACTGAAAATACTGACATCCACTTTCTCTCGTAAAATTCAGACTACAATATTTAGTATAGCGATAACCAATGAATTCCTGCCTGCAGTAATGCAGCTGTTGCCAGGAGCAGCGGGTCAACAAAACAAAGCAGTGTCCTGTCCACACCTTCCATCTGTGGTTAACATCAGAGGCAGAGATTTAGGGATCTGTCTACACCATTGTCTGATGGCTCTGAAAGTTTCTGGGAAAGAACTGGGAATGGGAAATCATGGGAAATCAGGTAACCTTTTGCTGTGGGAGGACAGAAAGGTGTGGTGAACATTAATCAGGTTTCCCTCATTCTCCATGACACCACATAAATATGCTTGACTTTGGATGTCAAAGGGAAATCAAATGGAATATCAAGAATAGAATCAAAGAACAAAAGGAATGAGAGGAAATCTGTTTATTGATTTATCCTAAAAATATCATACTGAGACAAAACAGTAAATATGAACAATGGAAGCTGTTTTCTCATGCTGTGACCTAAAGGAAGCAGTGACAAACTGTAACTTTAATGAAAATGTTTTATTTTTTAAAAAGGTGTGGTCTTTCCCTATTGACTAGGCACACGTTTTTGGAACATGACACATGCAATAAAGGAAACCACAGATACAATGAGGAAGTTTTGGCCACTGTCACAAGTGACATTTTAATGGCTAATATTCCAAATTCACCATATTTGCTCTCTTTCTCTGCTGCATGTGTATGAGACTGGATCGTGCATGAATACATTGGTGTGTTCCCTCCACACCACATGATTCCAGTGCAAGTACTTGACCTTGTTCTTTTGCCACGAACCCAGCTGATGTCAGGTCAGTACACGAACCCAGCTGATGTCAGGTCCGTACACGAACCCAGCTGATGTCAGGCCAGTACACGAACCCAGCTGATGTCAGGCCAGTACACGAACCCAGCTGATGTCAGGCCAGTACACGAACCCAGCTGATGTCAGGCCAGTACACGAACCCAGATGATGTCAGGCCAGTACACAAACCCAGCTGATGTCAGGCCAGTACATGACCTAGACGTGCTGCCTTGCTGTAGTTTCCTTGCCGTTCAGATATGTCTGCTCCTGCCTCATTCTGAGTTTTGTTACTACTGTGGTTCCTGAATTTGTCTGACATGACAGGTAATCACAATCCCTCTATCTCCAGCATGCCTCACTGCCATAATTATGTACAAATTAGCAGACTAACCACCTGGATATCCCAGACTATCATAACTTATGAACTATACTTAAGTGAAATGAACTATTCTGAATCAAATGAACTATTCTTATATTCCTGTTACCCATCTGAGAAGGCTGTATCTGCAATTTCATTCTTTTACCCATCATCCAGGATTCATGGTGAGACTTGGGGTGTAGATCAACTTGTAAATTGAGAGCTTCACTTTATAGCTCAGCTCCCTCTTCACCATTGCAGTCTGGTACAACATCACTGCACCTAATCTATTGTCAGTCTAAGTCCTCCTTCCCATCACTCAGAAACAATATCCTGAGATGTTCCGCTTGGGACAGGTTCTCACAACCTAACCCAAATGGGTCATACATCTGGGAGACAACTATTGCCTTAGACTCTGAGATGCTGATACAAACACCATATACTTCACAGTCATCTGCAAACCACTCAAGAGTGCACTGAAGGTGTTTGTATGAAGAAACCAGATTCACAAAACACATATATACTAAAATGGCAAACTCCCATATGCCCACTCAAGTATCTGTGAGAGAATGAAGACCCTTCGATAGCAACGGTTCCACGGCCAGGAGGGAATCCCCATTGTTCCTCCAGAATCTGATGTTTGACAATCAGACAAAGGCTCCTTTCCACCATCCTTGCATAGACTTTCTTAGGGAGGCTGAGAATTTTGATCCCTCTATACTTTGCACACAATATCTGGTCCAGCTTGTGGACTGGTGGAGAATAAACTTGAGAATCACAAAAAAAATTATATGCAGATAAATGTCATTAATGAGCAAAAGCGCATCACACAACAAGAAAATAGTGTTCAATAAAAACTCAACATAGTACATTTATAGGACTGACTTAAATACCTTCATGCATTATATGTACCACATTTAGAAAACAAAAGAACTATTCAAAGCAAATCCTTAATCCTTTCTTTGTCAAGCATGTATGTATGTATGTATGTATGTATGTATGTATATATGTAAGTATATTTGATATACAAAGTTGATGAAGAACTGCTGTCTGAGACATAATTCTTTTTGGAAACCTTGTATACATTATACAAATGTATATATTCTATAAATGTATAAACGTATGTCTACTTTAAATATATTGTATACATTATATAAATATTTCAAATAGTCTTTGAAATGTTATTATAATAGGGACACTGGAGAACACACCCTTACACTAAAGTGCTACTATATTTTAGATAATCTACATATAAATAATAAATACATACACATACAAACATATAAACAGTATATAATATAAAATTACAAATCTTGTGTGATAATTATTTTCAGTACCTTTCTAGCAATGTGACTTGAGACGCATGCATCTTAAGGGCTCCTACAATAATCTAAAACCTAAGGATATCATAAGAGACCCCATGTGTATCTTCAGCTCTTAATGGCTTTTAGAACTTCACAGTCATAAATGAAAACAATTATTATATGGATTAAAAGAAGCAATTATAGTTTATTCCAACATCTGATTAGAACCAAAACTGCTTACAGCTTAAACATTCTGGAAAGCTACAGGAATAATAAGGGTAATTACAGAGACGCACAAAATACAGTGGAGCTCGAGTCACCTAGTTTTCCAGGTGATGATAATGTATTTATGATAAAAGCAGGCAGATCTTCCGATCATTTGAAAGCATATTTGTCTTTTAACTCTCTTCGTTTTGGTATGAAGACACTGATTATTCACACAAAAAAAGTAAAAGTTATTTATATTATTATTATTATTATATTATATTATTATAGCATTATTCCTTCACCATCTTGCAAGATATTGCACCTGCATTACTATATCTGATAAATACTTCAATAAAAGATGTACTGTACTTGAAGAAACTGGTTTAATTTCTATATTCTTACAGAATTTCTATCAGGATTTCTCAGTCACAGTCAGTACAGTATTGCTTTTGTCATAGAGAAGACCAGTAACACATCAGGCATTATATCTGCATTTCTCCTGTTTTACAGGGCCTTCCCCTTTCATAGCAGATGCTTCTTCCTGTGCGTTCCATCACCTGTGGTTTTGTGGTTTTCCTTAATCAAATTTGCATGGTAGTGCACAGAGGAGCCATTGTAGTCTGTCCTCAAGTCTTTCCAGTGATTGTTCTCCAGTCATCGTGTAAAGATTCACCTAAATTTTAGCTGGAAGTTTTGCCTACAGCATATCATGGCAAGAGAAGTGTGTAATTAGATATCAGTTTTATGTTAGGTTACCAAGCAAAGCCTATGTTATGACTTTTAAAGTTATCAACAAATTACATAATCTTGTATTTAATGTTTTTAGCCCTGTGGGTAATAATGTGGTGTGATGTGAATGAGCAACTGTCAGTGCTTGTTTGCAAAAGTTTTGCAGGACTTGACAGACAAAAGTGGCCCCAATATAATAAATATTTGACAACCAATGTTCCAGATTATTATCAGATTTCTTTCCCGAAGTGTCACTTGAAAGTCTCATATACAGCAATGTTTCAAGTAAAGATCTTAAAATAACCAACAGACTTAAGTAAGGTATAAATCAGGGATAACATCTTTGGATAAAGTGCTGTTTATTTTTGCTAATAACACCTGGCCAAACATTCAATGAGGAGCTATGTGTGGGAAGACATCAAAGGTGTTTTTAGTTGTTACCATATTTTGAGTTCATGAGGAGTGAAGAAGGTGTTGTCTTTCTGTATCGGAAGACTGTACAGGAAGATGCTACACTGGACCACAAACAAGTAAACTATCGCAGACATTATGCAGCAATGGGTTAAGGAAAAGTTAGTCTAGTTCAGCCAAATTTTCAGCAAAGTGTTCCATCAAGGATCTGTGTCTGTAAAAATGCAGATATGTGAATTTCAAATCACAAACAGGAACAAGTTAAAATGAATGGCATGTATTTACTGACAATATCTAAGGAAATATCATAATACAAAATATTATTGCCCACAGCAAATGATCAAAGGATACAAAAACAAAGGGTAGCAAAAATGATAAGTCACATGTATTCATACTGGAAACAAACACTGCAGGAGATATTAACTGCATAAGTGGATAATTTGTGGTAAATCTGAATGAAAGGTTGCAAGGTGAAATCAAATCAAATCAGTTTTATTTGTATGGCGCCTTTTACAACAGATGTTGTCTCAGCTTTACAAGTGTCCGAGTCCAAACCCCTAGTGAACAAGCCAAAGCAGACAGTGGCAAGAGCATGAGGAAGAAACCTTGGGAAGAACCAAGACTCCCTTGGGGGGAACCCATCTTCTTCTGGCCGACACCGGTCACCATGACAACAAGATAATTATATAAAGAAATACAAAGAATAATAAAGTACAAAATATAGCATATTGTAGTCCAGGGCTGGGCCACAGCGTGGTGGGGGATGGGGTTCAGGGATGTTGAGAGGGGCCTCCATCCATTTGACTGATCCGTGTCTGGATAAGTAGGAGGCGACTGGTCCGGGGCAGGTAACAGGAGAGCCTCGTCAGTCCTTACTCAGTATCAAGCTGGATAGGCTTAGCTTGGTAAAAGTAAAGAGAGACATTTAGCTCTGTATGGGACTAAGGATGACACATAAAATTTCAGAAATTCAGACATTTCAGAAATGTGGCAGCCACTCCAACATTACAGCCTTGCTAAAAGGACAGAAAAGGACAGAAGGCAACACAGACTTGGGGACGTTGGCATCCCTCCACTCCACCGTCAACAAACTTGAGTGAACGCGTGCAGTGGTGGGACGACAGCACCAGTGTCTCAGTTTACCATAAAACCCTCTGCCCAGGAACCTCTGGATCGGTAGCCTTTATCTAAGAGGGAATATTATACCAAACACTAAAGTTTTTAACCTAGACTTAAAGATTGAGACTCTGTCAGAGTCCCGGACATTTTTTGGAAGGTTATTTCATAGATGGCGAGCTTTATAAGAGAAGGCTCTTCCCCCTACTGTTGCCTTATTATTGGAACACGTAAGAAGTTACGCACCCCGTGATATTTGTAAAAGTGGGGGTTCATAATAGGAAATAAGTTCTTGCAGATAATCAGGAGCGAGCCCATGCAGATCTTTATATGTTAATAAAAGGTTTTATATGTTAATAAAATTTATAACTGATACGAAATTTGACTGGGAGCCAGTGCAGGGCTGATAGGACTGGGCTGATATTATTGAATTTTCTATTTCTAGTTAGAATTCTGGCTGCAGCATTTAGAACTAGTTGAAGTTTGCTTAGATTTTTATTAGAGCATCCTAATTGTAGTGAGTTACAATAGTCTAATCTAGAGCTAATGAAGACGTGTACTAATTTTTCTGCATCATGATTTCTGTCTTGCGGCCTTTGGGCCCAGGAGGAGAACTTCTGTTTTGTTACCATTAAGGTGGAGGAAATTTTGCAACATCCAGCATTTCACATCTCTTATGCAGGTTTAAATTTTCTCTAATCTGGATCTGTCATCAGGTTTGGCTGATATGTATAGCTGGGTAGAAAGAATCATCAACCAGCTAAACCAGCCCTGGAAATGTCTATATAAAACTCATTAAACAAATTACATCTGAGACCAATGAACACATAAATTACATTTGTTCAAAACACTGCTGATAAAAAAAATCTGTCCCCACTAATAGAACATTAAAATGTTAAAACAATTGGAGATATAATAAAGTTGCATAGTAAGAATGTGGCAACCAATAAAAATGCTTGGAGAATCCTGGGGTCACCACCTTAACAATACTATATGGGGCCAATGCTATGCCAAAAATTTGAGAGGTTTTTGGAAAGTTTGACAGAAGAAAGCCTCATTAGTCCATAAAGTTGGCTAGACAGGTTCCTTAGAATCTTTTTAAGGATGCATGGCATCTTTTACTGTGCTAAG
>JAOYMR010000018.1:7132996-7158215 GCA_025802075.1 Tenebrosternarchus preto | reverse complement strand
TGACACCAGTTTCTATTCTATTTCATCTAGCACTGACAAACTGATTTAGACAAATGAATTGGGGCAATACCTTAAGAATCTTAGATAACAGAGTACCACAGTCCAGACTGCTGAAAATGACCGCCTTGACCTACTTATTTTCAGGCAGGAATCTTTTTTAGCTAATGCTTCAGCCAAGAATGTTATCCATAAATAATTTTACTATGCTCTTGGTCTCCAGGGCGAGAAGGTTAGGTTATGCACCAATGGAGACAGAGAGGGAACGTAATACAAGTATTCAGAACAGAAGGGTTATGGGTTGCAATATGAGAAGATGTTGCCACAGCTGGACATACATGTACACCAAACAAACAGACGTACACCTTACATTGCCGTTTAATGCTCTCTGATGCTTTGCAATGAATGGTTTCATCTCGCCAGGAATGTAACGAGCAACAAGTCACATATCAACAAAGAAAATGTGATCATACCAACTGATTGGACTTCTGACCCACTAACCCGCATTCACTGTTATCTTAGTGTGACCTTTATTTATCAGGTGTCTGGGTTTGGTAACAGATCAACGTGAAGGCATGAGCCAATTGACGTGACGGAGGCAAAAGGAAAAGCAGTCGAAAATGAAAGAGTGGCATGAGAAGAACAAGGGAGAGAGAGATGGAGTGTAACTGATCAGCAGTAGGCTGGTTTTGGAGGCGGTAGGGGGTGGGGCTGGGGGTGGGGGTGGGGCTAAGGAGCGTGTGCATACCACTTCTATGACATCATCGCTTCAAGACAACATCAGCACAGCCACAGCTAGTGCAGTGAGGAATGTGTGTGCAGGAGAAAAAAAAAAAAAAAAGATAACGTAGTACACACAACAGACTTGCTTCACTTAAAGTGCCATACTTCAATAAAAAAAAAAAAATTCAAAGGACAAAAAAAAATGTGTATTGAACGTTCCTACGTGTAAAATGCAGTTAGTTCATCACTCCATTCCATTAATCAGACTGTGAATATAAAACTTTTCATTCACATTTTTCACCCTAGAGAAAATCTGGATTCATGATGAACATTCATGTTAAAAGTCCATGCCAGAAGAAAGAGGCTTTGTCATCTCATTACCACTTCACTGAATCAGCATTTTTCTGAGGCAGGAAATGGCACAAACAACTGTGCCACTGTGCCAGACCACAAGGACACATTGTGTTTCCATCACCCCCTTTTAGGGAAAGTTTTTACAGAGTTGGTTCTTACAGAGCAATCCACACCTACTTAGCTGTCTTAACACTTGTCAAATGGCAAATTGACAGTCACTAATGGACAAGTCCTAGAAAATGTTTTAAAATTAAAAACAATACATTAAAGTTCTCACAGAATTCATTAAGAATAGTTCAAGTGCAAAAATATAAATATTTGTTCAAGACACAGCTAGACAGAATTCCATAGGAATTCCAAGATGGGTCCTTCTCAGGAAAGATGAATGTGAGTACATCCTTGACTTCTGGTTAGCAGAGTGGGAAAAAACAAAGAGAAGGTAATGCTGACTAAACTGACAGATAACATGTCATACAGCATGACCTGTAACATCTGTATTAGAATTAGAAAAAGCAGAAGAGAGACTGCATGTGTGTATGTGTGTGTGTGTGTGCGCGTGTGGGTGTGTTCGCATTTTCATGTATTATCCTGTACTTGTATATTCATGTATTCATCTGTACTTGCAAATTCATGTAATCATCAGTCACTTACCCTGCCTTCCCCTTTCTCAAACATCATCTTGAGGCTGTTGAGGGGCACGCTTGGCTTCTCTAAGGGCAAACAGGGGGATGTAGGAGACAGTGGCCCCCTGCATTCCTCCTCTTCCTCATTTATTTGCCTCTCCTTCTTTGCCTCCATCCCTTCCTCCTTCACTTCCTTGATCCTTGCGGGTGGTTCCCAACGGGGCAGGTGCTGCCTGAGACTGCTGTGCCGAGTGAGGCCACCCGAGGGGGCAGGAGGGCGGGTCTCTGGCACGGTGGGTGGGGCCGGGGTGGGACCGGCTGTTGGGTTGGATTGCGCTGGCCGCTTCTGCTCCCACCGTTTTTTCAGGACGTTCAGGTTGCCCGAGCGAAAAGTTGGAGGGAGACTCTCGACAGGCTAACAAGAGAAAAATGAACAAATGTGTTACTGGCCTGTAGTGGTTGTGTGTTTATGTATGTTTGATAGAAAGAACCAAAGTGCAGTTCTGATTTCTTAAGATGACCCCAGATAAGATAATCAGCAAAATCAGTCTGCAGCAGGCAGACACTGGTATTCTTGGAATGGATAAGACAAGTAGGAACATTTCTAACATGCAGTGAAGGACAGAGTTAGTGGACACTGCTTCAGTGAAGATTTCCAGTCCTAATGAAGTGAAACCACGCTGGCAGTACTTAAACGTGGCATTATTAAAACAGCTCACAGCACGCAACATTACTGAGCCAATATCTGCCAGCAAACAACAGGCACAATTTGACACAAGATCTATTGTTTCAGTGTAGCTCAGTTAGTAAATGGTCTTTATTACCAAACAGCAGCAACCAAATGCTAAGCAAGTCTTATTGAAGAACAAGGAAGTGACTACAAAAAAGCCCTTATTTTCTCATTGTACAGAACGTGATCATTAAGCCCAAAGCAAATATATTTCCTCATTGTCTAAACCTCGTCCAACCCCCCCCACCACCACCCCTGTACCCCAAGTGAAAAAGGACACAAGAGAGAGAGAGAAGCACCCTACACTCACACAAAGGCTTTCTCAGTGAAACTTGTTAAAGATACAGACAAAGAGCAGCTGTAGGAAACAAGTGTAAAGACCTGGTGGATGAGGCGCTTTATCCTCAGTTTACTCCACTGTCACGCTGCTGCTTCCGCGCTTGTGGCTTTAAGAGTGCAAGCAAGTGATAAAGCTCTCCCAGATGTTGAACAGACAGAAAAACCCGACGAATATACCCCCCCTCCCCCGCCTCACTGAGGAAAAGGGAGACGAAGGGGACGAGTGTGAAAGAATGAACAGGCTTAGGCAGCGCAAGTGCCAGGCAAGAGAAACTGAAGCAAAAGCAGAGAGAGAAACACAGAGGAAGAGTCTGAAAAGAGAGCCAAAGAAAGAGAGCTATACAGAAATGAAGACATGTGGAGGAAAGAGAAAAAAAGGGAACTGGTAAGGAGGTCACTGGAACCTTTAGGCAGGAAATGAAATATTTGTGAGGAAAATTAACTCTTTCAACTCCAGTTGAAAACATTATCTTAGCTAAGTGGTAAGGCCTGCCATAAGTTGAAGGAGAATCACAATAATCGTATGTTATATTGTTGACTGACAGGTTAAAAGCAACAACTGGTGTACAACTAGAGTCTAGAGGCTGTCTGACAAGAAGCTTTGCTATGAGGAAAGGTAAAAGGGCAGGTAAAAGCCCAAGAGGAACTAGAGAAACACAAAACAAAAGAAAAAGATAACGCAGAGTAATATTATGTTACCCATGGACATGTTCACTGCCACTGACAGAAACTATGCGTTTCACTTTCTGTTTGTATTTCTTCAAAATTAACAGGGCCTCATTTCACCAAAGGAATCTGGGGATAAAACCGTTTTCTTTGTGTTGCGATGCTTTTAGGAAACCCAGCCCTGATTAGTTCATTTGGTTTACATGTTGATTGTTTTGGTTTACATGTTGATTGTTTTGGTTTACACGTTGATTGTTTTGGTTTACATGTTGAGAGTTTAAAGCTTAGTGCACATCTCAATACACCCTGTATTTTAGTTTACAATAGCAACAAAAATGTTTTTTTTTTTTACCTCAGATGTACCCAATGTGTTTGTTTTCCTCTACAAGCATTAAAGACATCTAACTATGGCTAATCTTACAAAGACTCACCTTACAATAACATTTTTAAAATCACATTCATTCTCAATTTCCTAATGCCATGATACAAATGTTACATGCTTAATGTACAAGTTCCAATCCTTCATTCATACATGTTATATAAATATCTTATTTTTGGATGTAGCGCACAACAACTCAAAGTATTTTAAAATAACAATTGTAGCATTTAACCTAGTTACCTAATTAAATATTTAATATTAATAATAAATATTAAATGTATTTAAATGTATTTATTTCTGAAAACTACCAATCTATTCCCAATGATAGCCATGGAAGTTTCTGAGTGTTTCCTGTTCAGTTTGTCACAATAAGACACTTCCTGCTCCTCCAAAAATGGTACTATTTTTGGTTTTATATCTATGCTTCCTCAATCTCAAGTATTTGGCCAGGTCATCTCTGCCATCTTGGCTATTGTTCTTGGCCAAACCAGCCCTGCCAAACCAGTCTTTTTCTCTTCCCAGTCAGAATTTTTCATAAGTAAGCAGCACAAGGCAGAAACGGTTAAATCTACTGCTACAATCATCATGTTTTGAACCAAGAATTTTATGGGACAGTGATACACATTAAGCAGCCTTGCACTGCAATCGGAACATTAATGCTAAAGAAAACTTGAATGCTGTCAGAACGATGGTTCACCTGCTAACGTACAGTATAGACCTAATTACTATAGACCTGTTAACGTACAGTATAGACCCAATGTATAGACCCAATTACCCCAGTGTTACTCAATCTCACCAAGTGATCCACGTTCTTGCTCTAGCCCACCTCCCAGCGTGCCTGAAACCAAGATCTTAAGAACAGCAAACACCTCGTATTGGCGTACTTGGAGCTGGGTTACAGCAAAAACGTGGACCGGCCTGTGGTTCCTAAAGACTGAACTGAGAAACAACTGATCTGAACCGATAAGGATTAATACTTGATATTACCCAAATAAAGGAGCACAGAATTTACAAAGTTTCTGCTTTATGCTGACAATGCAAACGACATGCAGACCTCACACATCAAGGCTGGGTCAACTGCTTAGACATTAAGACAACAGGAAAGTGGCAATAAAAATGTACCAGTGGCCCAACTTTTGAAAATATCTGCTTAAAAGGCACAGTCTTACATGGCAAAAAGCAGGCAACTCATAAATCTGACATAGTGGTAAACGCATGAGTGTTCTGTGTTCTCAGTCATATTTTATACATAAGTTATCCGTTCAAAGCTGACGGGGCCAGAAGACTCATAAACTAGATCAGGTTTGTTCAGATGGTGGTGCAAGCATTAAGTGGAGCAGCACTGCAAGCTCAACTTTCATTCTGAAGTTACACCAGAGTGTCTCATCCTTTATACTGAAGTTACACCAGAGTGCCTCAACCTTTATACTGAAGTTATACCAGAGTGCCTCAACCTTTATACTGAAGTTACACCAGAGTGTCTCAATCTTTATACTGAAGTTACACCAGAGTGTCTCAACCTTTATACTGAAGTTACACCAGAATGTCTCAATCTTTATACTGAAGTTACACCAGAATGTCTCAATCTTCATACTGAAGTTACCTGCTACAGCATACGCTACATTACACCAGAGCGTCTCAACCTGGCTTCTGTGTTTGAGTGTGTGTTTACGTATGCAAGTACGTGTGCATGTAAGAGAGAGAGAGAGAGCATAAACAAGCATCAGAAACTTACAGATTTTATCTTGTTGGCATTTGCTTCCTCTGCAGCTTTTTGATATCTGAAATAAAAATGATCACCACCTTTAGAAAATAACACATTTATGAGATGCATAAGATATATCCTCCCTTAGTAACATAAACCAAATGCTAAAATTGTCTCTTTACTACCTCTAGTGGACAAAGACAGCATCATACTTCCTTAACAAAAAGCTACTCTTTCCTATACCATCAAAGTGATGACAATAGGGTCATTTCAGAAGCTCATGGAAACAGTTGATCATTAGCATGTCAAGGCATAAGTACCACTGACCCCGTTAGTGTCTATAAAAGCAAGAAATCATCTTATTGGTTCATTCATTCAAGAATGCATTTAGCACTGCATGGCTCCTTCACTGATGCTAAAGGTCCAAATCATCACATGCTACCAAACAGTAGAAAAGGAAAACGAAACAAGCTGAACCGGTTTTTGTGAAGTGCCTCTGGATAAACACACCTCTCTAAAGTTTTAGTGCACTTCATAGCACATTAATAATTCAATTCTTTGACCCAAATTAGTCCACAAATATAAATATACTTCTGAAATTAAAATCTTTAGAACATTACAAGTAATGTATTTGTTAAATATAAAAGTACTTTATAAGCTTATCATTTGTTTCTAGGTTAGCAAGGTAATTTTGGGGCTCACTTATCCGAAACTTAGAACATCAATCAAAACTACCAAGCTGAACCTGTTAGGTGACTACTTAGTAAGAGGTTTTTTTTTTTTGCAGTTCAAGTTTTTGCAGTCTTCAGTGACCCAGAGTCAAGATTCCAGCAGCAAACACAGTGAACACAGTCATGACAGGTGTAGGTCATGTCATTTACTTGGAGAAGCGTTCTGCAATGGCATTGGACTTGCCACGGCCACCGACCAATGAGAGCTCTCGTGCTGTGATGCGTAGTGACTGTGATGCCCACTGTTTCCGACTGAATGGCCCAGCCTCCATGGTGCTCTATGATCAGGACACTATGATGGAGAATAATTGGAAAACCTGCATAAAAAATATATATATATATTTTCACTATTCAGATGTACAAGACAACAGCATATGTATTATTTTTTATTTGTGTAAATAATTACATTTTAAAATCATAGTAGCATCAAGAAAGACACAAACATCAGCAGTGCATGTCTTTGTACCAAAGTTTCCATTAAATAAAAGCAATGCTCTTTACTATGCATTTCCCTTATCAAAAAAAATGCAAGACTAACTGATTAAATAAATCTTATTCAAACAATGGACGATTCATGTTGGGACAGTGCAAGTTAAGCTCATTTCACCTGAACTCTCTCAACCACTCAGTTTCCTCCTGTAATACACCTGAATGAACGGAAAGCTAATCCATTTAGCTGATATGTGGAATCAGACATCGAGGCTTCAGGTTATAGGGATTAATTGGTGAAAACGGAAGGATCCTTCGAGACCAGGTAAAGAACCACTCAACCATGAACCAAACACGCAGAACCATTCAGCCATGAACCAAACAACCTCTCTCTTCCAGTGTCTGGTGTACTTGGCTAAGAGTTTCAAAGTGAACATGGAATAGCAGGCTCGAAATGTTCTACAAAGATCAGTTTACCCAAAATGTAACACTTCTTTGCTGCAGTGTGTTTTCAGATAAGAGTGTATTAGACCAAGCAGGACACTGTCAAAGGCATAACGGATTTTCTTCTTTAATACACAAGACTATATAGTGATTATAGCACTAATTCTACATTATTATTTCAACACTACTACTGTACATTTACTGTAATATTAGTTGTTAATGTTTTTGTACTCTTCCTGGTGCAATTTACAATTTGTTTGAAAGATTCATGACCAAAAACCCTACAGGCAAAGAGGTATGAATGTATTATATAGCAAAGACTTCTAATTTTCATTATCTACTCATTTCATTATCTACTAAATTGTCTGAAATCCTCTCTGTGTAGCAAGATTCATATTAGACTGCTTACGAGAGAACTTAAAGGACCTCTTCTGCATGACTTTAAATGAGTTTCTAGAGTTTTGAATATACGAATTTACAATAAAAAAAACAAAAATATTTTTCAGTTTTAAAACAAGTTTTCTGTTAATCATTGAATGAAAGCACAGAGGTTTTAATTCTGCCTTGTGTTAGAACCCATAACTAAATTACACAAATCAAGAGTGCTGCTTTAAATTACTGTCTAAGAAGATTACATCATAGCATGTTCTTACTATCTGGGTATACGAGTTCTGTGCTTACGTAACTGCTTATGTGAAGGCAGCTTTAAATTCTATCCACAACCGAGCCTCTGCACTTCAAACAAGAATGTGTTGTCACATGTATTCATTTCAAATGTGCACACCACCATCTAATTTCAGTAGTTAACAAACTCTTATGTTTTGCAGAAGATTTGAACCTAATTAAAGAACTGAGGAGCTGTAATGATAACGCTTGTACTAAATGTCACTCCATGTTGTCTTGTACGGACCCACATAGACTAGTAAGTCTCCACCACTGCCTCCTGAGATTAGATGTACACACAATGCACTCCAGGACATCACTATTCAACATGCCCAAGCAAGTCTTATGCTGACTGAATCACTGATCAGTCACGTTAGACATGATGAAGTAATAGGTCACCCACCATAATTCTGAGTTTCAGCATCAGTTAAGAAGTGTTACATTGGTAGACGAGTATTTGTCATTGGTTTTCATGATGGGATTTGTGCTTCATGAATCATCAAGCATAGAACACCTTCAAATACACAGGGGGACATACCCGCAGTATAGAATCAGGCAGCTGAAACATAATTCTACTGTAAATTCATTTTAAATGGTCATTTGTCACTAAGCAACAAAACACTTTGTGTTTATGATGAGTAATATGTTTGTCCAGGTTGTTGGCAGCATTAATTATTCAGTAAACTGTAAAGATGAATAGAGAGTTCAGAAATATCTCATTTATTGCAGTATTGTCAGGCTTACATCATTACAGACACACCTGCACCCTCTATTGCAGGACTTTGGACTGTGACGTGCAGGACCTATAAATGTCAAATGTTGCTCCCTGGTTGCCTGTGGGTGTTGATGTTTGGCATCAAAATTCCATTTTGACAAGTTGTGACTTGCTCAGGAGATACAAGATACTGGACACAGTTGCTGGCCAAGTTTGACAAAATCATTGCAAATAGAAATGAGGTGAAAAAAAGTAAAGAACATAAAATTCCTACTATACCTATGAAAATAATTTGCCCAGAATTGTATGTAGTTAATGTTTCTCATTTTATTGAGCCTTTTTACTGCATGGTAGAGAAGAAGAGTGGTCCTAACTACCTTTAGAGGAGTGAAAATATTTTCCAGTGTGCTCCTTTTATTCTCTGACATCTCAGATTTTGATGGCCAAGAAAAGCAAAAACTGCAAATCTGAAATTAAAATGGAAAAGGTCCCTTTCTACAACCTTTTCCCAAAAACACTCGGTAAACTCACACACTTTGTGAGGTCTAACATATTGATGATTGTTATTAAATATTTTTCTCAGATCAGGTTTTATAGAAAAAAACAGAAACGGATGCACGTGTTTTAAGTATGAAATCTGTTACCAAGCTTTAAGAATTTAATATGAATCAGTTCACAATATAACAGAGCATCTACACATCCCAAGTTCCCAGAAAATCCAGCCAACAAGCAGATCAAGAGGTTCAATGAAGTGTGTATGGACATCTCTTACCATAATTGCAGTGTATATGCCTCAACATCGAGAAAATAAATTAAACCAACTTCAACAGAAGAGACATGGAAGAAAACAGTCTACATCTATACTCCGTACTTCTTTAGCCCTAACCCTAAAAACATACTTGCTGTTCACTTGATATCACATAGAACATACCTCTGGAACTTCCTAATATTTGGCCACAGAGCCAGACATCATGTCTGGTTTTACAAAATTCACATTTAAATGAACCTAAGAATCCCATTATGGTTGAATTTATGGCAGAATTGTGGAATGTCACTATTTAGGGCTGCCCAAATCTAGTCCAGCACCTTTTACACAATGCTATAGAATACTCAAGCAAAATATCTGGCCTGAATGGCTTGCAATAGATAATAAATGTAGTTTTACTATAGATCCATTTACCAGTCACTATTTGGTAGTTTAAGTAATTCTAAAACCAAGTACTTTCATTTTAAGTAGTTTTACAGTTGCCTTGTTAAGATAAGCTAGATGTTACATGCTGCCCAGCACACACGAGTTGATATTATCTCTATTCTTAAGACTATGAAGACTGAGAGACCAAAGATGCTTTGGAGTTCTGTACCATATGAGTATCTGCTGTCACTGGTCTCTCATTTTACTGATGAAATATCACCAAATATGCTTTGCATTTCATTGGAACCATGTCTCTTTTTCTCTCAGCCTTAGCTTTTTTTCCCCAATGATGCATACCTGGTGGTTTACTTAACTGCATTTCTGAGGGAACTTCCTTAGCACTGCATATCCAAGATTGCATCTGAAATGGTATTTAGGTCATGTGGTGAGCGGAGAGCAAAGAGGGATTCAGGAGTAGATGATAACCATAATAATGCTGGTGCATAATGAAAGTTTTTCGCTGTTGTGTTCAACATTCTCCGCATGCATTTAATCCATCTCTGAAACTGGCTGAAATGAAGAATAGAGCTGAATTTAATCCTGCTCACCTTCAAAATGGGCCATCAAATAGCATTTAAAAGAACAGCATTTGTTATTCAGTCTCTGCTAAACTGACTTGCCTACCATAGAACAGAAGCAAGCTTGTTTACAACTTGATGTTTGCCATAGACCAGAACCTATTTTTCTGTGCCACGCAGTTGTATACCTTTGTCCTTGCAAAATCACCCCTTTCCAGCTTATTAGAAAACAAAAGTTAACAGGGTGTAACACTTTCTGTTGTTAGGACTATATTTTTTCAGCTCACTGAAGCTCACTAAAGGGAGGAACCTTTGTACCTGAACTTTGTGTGCCACTGTGCTGGGAACAGCAAAAAGCAAAAAATTACATGACCAACCGACCGACCAACAGAAAAGGCAGAAATGCTGATTATTTTTTAATCATACATCACTGCACAATTTACCCACCTTTTGCCTTTTTAATCATCGGACTGGCTTTAAATTACAGTAATGACTATTCCAAAGGACCAAAAAAATGACCCAAGTACCCAAATTCTTGCAGAATATTATACATTTATTTATTTATTTTTATTTTAGTTAATTGTATGATGCATTATATGTGACCTGTGAAAATTTTTCTAATGATGATGTAGCCTGTAAAAAAGTACAAAGTGGCCGTCTGCATGTGGATCATTTCTTAGTTACATGATTCATTTATTTTACCCCCTCATTAAACAAACATTCTTGAGATATTTTACTATAGGTGTTATCACACACTAGACTACTCCAGCTCCAAAAGGCTATACTTCAACAAGAAAACTGAAAAGATAGAAAGTGAAATTACAAATCCAACGTAATTGGTAAATTACACAACTGTACAGAGTGACTTTACATTTTTAAGAGGTAAAATACAATGCCTTTTCATCAGCTTGGTGTAGACACTCTGTCTCAACAACAGTACCAAGTCTGACCTCTTTGTCAGAGAACACAATACAGAGACAAACTGGCAGTCAGACTGGCTCTTCATCTGAGGCCAAAGTAAAAGGGACTAAAAAGCTGCCAAATCCTCCATTAAAACTCAGCTGTCTCACAATAGCTGCCTAATTCCACGCTTCAAGCTAAAACACAAGCCAAGAACATTCAAAACTCAACCAGAATTATTCTTTGTGAAATACCAGTCAAAAGGAAAACACTATGAGGACGACAATTCTTTCAACCTGCTTCTACAGTAGCAACTTTTGGCAATTTCCTATTTGTTTTATATTTCTCTAGCATTCCGTTTCATCATAGGAGTACAACAAGAGACCCACCTCTGTTGTTCAGCTGCTCCCCTGCTGTTCCTTGAGGTTTTATATTGTGTTCATGCCCCAAGTTTCAGTTAGGCCTCTCCACACCTTTGCTGCGTCACCTGCTTTTAGAGAAAGACCTTAGGACACCTGACACTGTCTGCTCTCGTGTGGGCGGCGTTCAGTGCGAGTTTGTAAAGGGCGGAGCTAACAGGGGAGGCACAGCAGGGCCACGTCTCATTCAGACTGAAGAATGCTCCCTTCCCTTGTTGTTTCCTTAAGGGAGCCAGTGGTGTAATTATAATACAAGATGTATAAATGAGTGTGCCCTTAATGTGCAAGAGAAAATAATGAGAGGGTTCGCACCTCTTGAAGCATGTAATCCACAAACAATCAATAATAATAATCTTTATAATTTAATTCAAGATCTCTGGCTTACAAAACATCAGAATTCTGTAATAATACATAAAGTTGACATTATTGAACACTGTGAAAAAAAGTATTTTTTGTAAATCTAGTATACACGTATTAAGACCAAAGTATTGCATGTGCACCTCAAAAAAAGAGATAAGCAACGGTCACACCTTCACATCAAAAATAAATACAATTAAGAAAAAAGAAGTATAGGTATCTGAGTGTTTACTTTTTAGTGAGAGTTTCTTTGGAAGAAAAAAAAATAGCTGTTATAACTAACAGATATATACATGTATAAACAGCCTCTCAAGTGGAAATTCACACCACATTTCATAGGTCTTTCTGTAATACAACTGATTAACTGATACTTTTTGTCTTCCCTAAAAATGTCTGTTCTGAATTCCTGGATTGCTATCACCCTTGCTACTGTTTAAGTGTAGCTTTCACCCTTCAGACACAGTCAAGCAGACAACAGAAGCAAGATAAATAATTCAATGGCATTCGGCCCACTAGTGGTAAAACTAGATTATGCAACTAGATTAGGTCCTAGTGACCTAAGGAATTGCATTTCACCTGCCAGGTGCAATCTGTATGTATGGGTGTGTGTCCTCTCTCATTTACTATTCCTGGAGATGAAATGCATTGCTACTGTTACATCGTGATAGGTTTTCTTAACATTTAAAATTATACTTAATTAGAGGCATGTATCTAATTAAACGAGATGACTACACTGAAAAACAGATGGATGAAATGCATTATAACCATAAGTATCTCTCACCAGACCAGTTTTTGCATAAATAATAATAAATCAACTATATATTTTTAAAAGTGTATGGGACTTTTTCTTTTTATTTAAAATGTTTCGGTTTCAGCCCATTTTGCTCTATAGCTTAAAGTCATAGTGAAGGAGGGAGAGGGAGTTTAACGACATCGTAGATTGCAGATGAGACAGGAGCCGCATTCAAACGATCTATTCAAATCGCTATGCAACCCAAACCTACTTCACAAAGGCAGTAGCATGAATCCCGCTGGCACTGCAGTTAATAGGCTACCAACTGAATGCCACAGGTCTCTATGGACAGCGGCATACTGTAGCTGTATCTGGTAAAAAAGTTCAACGTAAATCTAAAGCTTGATATACATTTAGCCGACACAATTATCTTTCTTCTTGTTTCCAGAGAAAAAGTAACACAACGTAATTCATTCATGTCTGATTCATCAACGCTCGTCACAAAAAGCAGAGAATCGTGAAACATAGTATTACGACGTCTGGTACAGCCGACGACAACAAATAATAACATATTGGTTAAAGAAGCAAAACTTCGTAGACACGTCAAATAAGGGTTTACAATTTTTACCCAACAACTTATTAGCCTTACTTTGCCACAGGTGCATAGGTCACATTATCCTCCGAGACATACGAAGAAGCGACGAAACTGCCAAAATCAATTTCTTTCAAAAGGGCTTAACAATAACAATCTATACTTCCAGTTAACGTTTGCACTTCCAGAAGGTTTGGTAGTTAGGGCGGTTCAGAATTCGTTCAAATAACCTTAAAGTTACGCTATCCGCCGCCACAACAAGCTGTAGGCTAATGATTTGGGTCCATCTAGTGGTTACTGACGACCTTGCGTAATGCGCGCCGGTAACATTGACACCATACCTAGAAGTGTCCTACAAACACTAGTGTGTAAGTATTACATTTACATGATATTTAGAAGTATTGCATATTTACATTTACATGTATTTACCAGACTCTTATCCAGAGCGACTCACACAAAAGTGCGTGTAAATTGCATACTGACAGTTGCAGGTCAGTTTTACAGAAGTTCTGTAAAACTGACCTGCAACTGTCAGTATGCAGATGGTCTTGGTACAGAGTTTTGTTTTGCTATTTTGCCATGAACTGATCAGTAAACTGATCATGAACTTTTGCGATTAACTGATCAGTTTATTGCCATGGATCCCAGTGAAAACACACAATTTGGCAGCTTGTTGCTTTCCTAGACAAGTCGTCAAGAGTGATCCCTTCCCATTCAGAGTAGCTCTCATATCAACCCTTGTTATTAACCACCTTATAAACTAAGCGAATTCAGCAACTTTGCAGCAAACTTAGCAGTGTGCAGTGATAAAGTAGAGAAAGCTTTGAGAAGGCTGATGATCTGCTGAAAAGGGCAGGTGCTGAACCTATAGAACCAGCAAACTTATGGATTTCTTTCATAATAAAATAGACAATAGTAGACTACACATAAAACCCTTAATAGTTAATTGAACCAGTCTGTCATCTAGCATGGCTGAAATTAAAGAAAATTTTGTTTTAGAAGAAACACCATCCAAGAAGCTTTCCGTCCACTTCCACAATCAGAATTGGAAAAATATATAATTTCATTGCTAAATTGTACAGTTTATATGTATACATTAGATACAATTTCCTCCAACTTCACCATTACCCCATCTTGGTATTTGACTCTGAGTTATCGTTTGATAAATATGTAGATAGTATTACTAGGATAACTTTTCTTCACCTATCACCAAGCTATTCCAGAAATTAGTACACACCTTCATTAGCTCTAGATTAGTGCTCTAGATTAGACTACTGTAACTCAGTACTATTAGGATGCTCTAATAAAAATCAAAGTAAACTTCAACTAGTTCAAAATGCTGCAGCCAGAGTTCTAACTAGAACTAGATAATTTGATCACATCAGTCTTATCAGCTCTGCAATGGCTCCCAGTTAAATTCCATGTTCATTATAAATCCTTTTATTAACATATAAAGCTCTGCATGGGCTTGGTGCTCCTGATTATCTGCAAGAACTTTCCTATTATGAACTTCCACGTTTACCAAATAAATAAACCTGATTTGATTTATGTGGCCACCAGACAATCACAGCTATATGAGCTTTGTTACACATCCCATTCCAAACCTTGCACATTAATATGGAGCTAACCCTTGTGGGAATGAGTGCCCATTTAGCCAAAAGTGCATTTGTGAGTGACACTGATGAGAAGTTCAATCAAACCCAATCACAGTTAAGTGCTATTAATCCCAGTGGTGTTGGGGTAAGTGAAACCTTGTCTTTACAGACATCCCGATGCACAGTCCTTGATGTTGCTTCCAGATGCAGATTGGAATTCTGTAATGAGTGATGCAACATGAGAGAGTTGAGTTTTGAACACTTGGAATGAGCTCTTGGCAGCCTTTCACCTTGTGTATGTGAGATCTACCACTTTGTGGCTGAGCTGTTTTTGCTCCTAGATACTTTCACTTCATGTCACATTTGCAGTTTGCGAGGACAGAAATTTCACAAATGGACATTTGGCAAAGGTGACATCCTATCGCAGTGCCATGTTTAAAGTCACTGAGCTCTTCAGTATGATGCATTCTATTTGCAATGTTTGTTTCTGTGAAAATAAAATCAATAAACACATATAACACCGGAGGAAAGGTGGTGGTAGATACAAATGGGTCAACATTTTGAAGTCATCATGAACTGGAGTAACACACAGGGCACACAAAGAGCTGCTGGTTGTTGCTACATATGTCTTTGTTATCTATCTATGCAGCTGTTGTAATTTTTACATCTTCATAAATAACACAAAACAGAAGGCAACATATTTAAATTGCAGTTGTCTTTCTAAGTAAATTTGCTGAGAAAAAAAAACAGATTTAGTTATGTGCATATGAAATAAATGAAAACAGCTGACAGTGACAAATAATATTTATAATATAAAATATCAGCACCACTGACATGCACCACTAGCCTATTGATAACGTCTGTTCACTCTCTGCCATGGAACTAGAATTATGATGTTCGTTGAAGAGGATGAATCGGTAGAATACTTTTGGTGAGCTTTTGTAATATTTGTTGATTGTATTTTGTAGCTAATGCACATTTTTAGGTGACATATATGTTTTATTTTCTATGTTACTTGTATGAAAGAAAACAATAACTCAGTAGCATTCAGAACACCCGTGTACTTTACTCAGCCGACTTCCTTCTTCTCCTCACTCAATGTTACATCTTTCTGATCCACAGCGACATCTACTGGCAGGCCTAATCTATATAACACAACAATATAGAGTAACACTTATTAGTACAGATATTTGACTTGTTGTTTTGTGCTAGTTAGTGAGTATTCTCAACAGCCATTTTCCATATTCCTTTATGTGCTTTATGTATCTAACTATTAGATCGATCTAATAACAGGTCAAACTAAGGAGGCATAGTAATAAAGGCACGAATGGAAAGTTATGGGTTGTTAATGGTGGAGTACTTCTTTTTATTATTATTATTTTTGTTATTATATTATAGCTGCATCAGTAAGTATTTATGATGGACAGTAAGTTACCACAGACCAGGTAGGAGTGGACACAATGTTTAAAAACTCCAACAACACTGCTGGATATATTTGTTCCAGTATAACACACACTAACACACCATCAAGTCAGTGTCACTGCACCACTGAGAATGATCCACCACCAAAGTTAGAACTTCTCTGTGGTGATCTTGGGGGTGGGGGACAGGAGGCATCCTGACAATTGAAGAACAAGGTAAAGGGCGCTAAGAAAGTAGCAGTTGTAGAACTACAAATTATAGAACTACAAAGTGTTCCTATATAGCCCTCCTGAGGAGACTGAAAACCTTGGTAGACTTTTTCAGTATTTAACCCAATATTCCCAGTAAGGTTTAAGATATATAGACCAAAGATGGGAATGAACTAAATAAACCCAGGTTATCGTTGCACACTCACTATTTGGTGACAAATAAAATGGACATGATGGTATAACATGATTTTTTTTTTTATGAGAAAATAAATGAAGTAATTCTTTACTAAAGGGCAGATGATTTGAGCTCAATTTAATATTTTCTTTTCTAGGTGCACCCATTACCTGTGTAGATGACCCCATTTTGATCAATGTGGTTTTGCCTGGTAGTCTAAAAGGAGACATTATTTATGTACAAAAGGCTTGGGTGGCAGAGGAAGGCTGCAGCATTATCGTTCTACATTCTTGTCCTGTGACTTTTGTTTTTGCAGATAACTTGTCATTCTGGAGAAAGATGAGATGGAACCGATTGTCAGTGGAATGCCATTGCAAAATTGTTCATTCCACAAATAAAAACTGATTTTCCACCTTGTGTGATTGTTGCATAGCAACCACTTATACACAGTTATCATGCTTATCTCATAACACTGTCTAAGTCCACGTCTTAGACAGTGTTATTTAAAAGTGCTGTATTTTATTCCTATGATGCATTTAGTGTTGTTCCTGAGTGTTCAGGAAACCATCAAGGACGCCAGCAGGCAACCTCCACCAGGAAACACTTTTTTCAGGTTGATAATAAAGTTTTTGTATAGCGCAGATCAAGAATATGGAAGGGTATCTAACTAACTTCATAACCAACACTGGTTGACAGCATTTGTGAATTGGCAGTATAATTAAGTAATGTACTTATATGCTAAAGGACAAACAGTCTGAGCCTAATTGAGTTATTTTCTTTACCAGGTAAACCTATTACCTGAATAGCTGACCCACTGGATTACTGTGGTTTTTCCTGGTAGTCTAAAATTATATTCTTTATGTAGGAAAGGCTTAGTTGGCAGAGGAAGGGTGCAGCAGTATCATTCGCAAGGTATTATTCTTTGATTAATTCTGTAATGTATTGCCCAACCAAAATAAACAGAGAATAAAACTGTGCAATGATCACCAGCTCCAAAATAAAGAGAAAAACAAACCAGTCTGGCTCTGTTGCTAAGCCAGTCTGGCTATGAGGCCACTTCACCCATGCATGTATGTACAACTAATGGCTAACTCTGAAAGAACTACATACCAGAGATAGCACAATACCAATATAGTAGCAGCCCTACTACATAGTGCTACTAACAACACCACCTGTGTTAGTATAACAATCCCACAGGTTAACCACATTCTTCCTCTTCATTGTCCACCACTACTCAAAAACCTGTTTCAAATATTCCTGATTCCATGACGTAGCATCTTTAAAAGGAAGGTTTGGGTTTTCTTCTTCTTATCTGGAAGACTCATAGGCAATTAGTATATCATCTCAGTGCCTAATGTGGTCCTTACCACTGGTTAAAAGTCCACTGCTGAAAATCAACAAAAGGTTGAGAACTTTCTGATCTAGCATTAGGTTCCATTCCGTGATGCTATCACAGACAAACTAAAACAAGCTTCACCTCTTCAAACCTCTTTAAACCTATAATGGCAGTGTGGGAAAGAGTATATTTTTGCTGATAACTCAGAAAATAACTCCCTTTTTTTTAGAACTCCTTGGCATGGTTCTCATCTTCTGCTTTTCTGCCTTATTATTAATAATAAACTAAGGTTTTAACATGGCTTATATATTCACACATGCATGAAATCACTCCAAAGTACTGTGTCTGCACTTGCTCTGGTGAGCAGCTGAAACTACATGTATGACTCATTGAGATTTGCTGTTTGTTGCATGGCAACCAGATAAAACCAAAACCAGTTATTGTGGTTTTGTTGTACTCAGGTTGTTAATTATTAAACAGTGATTTTAAAGCACAGACTACTAAGTAACACTATGATTATGAGCGCTCTGTCATACTGAAAACATGTAAAATGCGCTGTATAAGAGTCGAATGGTGAAACTGTAAATGAAAATTTCACTTTCTCATAGTGTGACTGTAAAAGAAACTCAACTTTTGACCCTGATGTTTAACAGACTATTGCATAGTATTGACACTGCACTGGTTGCCAGTTAAAATTACAAAGTATCAAATCAAGTTTTATTTATATAGTACCTTTTACAACAAATGTTGTCTCAAAGCAGCTTTACAAGTGTCCAAACCCCCAGTGAGCAAGCCAAGGGCAAGAGTGGCAAGGAAAATCTACCTAAGAACGTGAGGAAGAAACCTTGGGAGGAACCAAGACT
Organism: Tenebrosternarchus preto; assembly: GCA_025802075.1. Lineage (NCBI taxonomy): Eukaryota > Metazoa > Chordata > Actinopteri > Gymnotiformes > Apteronotidae > Tenebrosternarchus > Tenebrosternarchus preto. The sequence goes on along the minus strand of JAOYMR010000018.1, from coordinate 7,139,406 downwards.
AAGGGGTAAGCCCACTTTTTGGCCGACATCGGTCACCACGACAAGATAAATATATAAAAAACACAAAGTAGTACATTCTAAACTATTATATAAAGTCCAGGGCTGTGCCACATATAGCATTCAGTAAGGTAAGACTTAAATCATGATAGGGCTGTTCCTGAAATTCCAAATTTTCTAGTCTTTCTAGCAGAATATTGTGGTCTATTGTGTTAAAAGCTGCACTGAGGTCGAGAAGCACTAGCAGAGATACATAACCTTGATCTGAAGCAAGATGGAGGTCATTAGTTACTTTAACTAGGGGTGTTTCAGTGCTGTGGTGGGGCCTAAATCCAGATTGGAACTTTTCAAATATGTGATTCTTATGCAAATATATGCGTTATTGTTGGGCCACGGTTTTCTCTATTATCTTAGATAAAATTATAGGTTTGAGAAAGGTCTGTAACTAGATAATATATATGGATCAAGATTTGATTTCTTAATACAAGGTTTAATAACTGCTAATTTAAAGGCTTGGGACATGTGACCCATGGTAATGGATGTATTAACAATCAACAGAAGAGGTTCAATCAGAGGTGGTAATACATCCTTGAGAAAGTTTGAGGGAATTGAATCTAATTTACAAGTTGTGCAATTCAGTAATGAAAAGATTTTTTTCCAATTCTGATTATGGGAACGGATGGAGAGCTTCAAGTGTTTCTTCTAAAAATAATTTGTTCAGTATCAGCCATACCAGATGACAGACCAGTGGAATTAGCTATTAAATTAGCTATTAAATTTTTTATGTTTAGTCTAATATTCTCTATTTTATTATAAAAGAAATCAATAAAAAAGTCACCAGTTTGCTGGAATCAGAAGTTCACCTGCCTGATTTTTCGTAATCTTAGAAATAACTACCATGAAGTATATTCACATGATCAACCACACCAAGACTCCACAGGCCATCATAATGTATTATCTTGATTTGCAATCATAATGTACCGTAATATTGTTATTTAGCATGTTTTCCTTATTGCCATTTATTTACTTATTATTATCATCATTACTGCTGTTGTTGGTTTGTATGAGCGCTCTTATCCAGTGTCACCCAGAGGAGAACGTATTTTGTTTTGAAGAATTTTCCCTTGCCACTGTCATCTTTGGCTTGCTCACTAGTGGTCTAGACCTGGTTTCTGTCTAAAGGTTAAACTGTTATATAAATAATACTGTTTTTTTTGGAGAAAGTGTCCTGAAAATCCAGAAAACTAGAGCAAAACAATACATTTTTTAGGTAATTAGAAAAATTTGTCAAAATGATTGAACATGGTAATCAATCATATTCTACGTATGCAGTATGTAACCCTAACTAAGCCTAAACCTAGAGTCAGTTGAAAATGCTCAATAATTCCTTCAAAATGTTTTAACTTTGCAAATAACTAACTGTGACATAGACTGTAACTCAGGCAGGCAAAAAGGGATACTTCAGCAAGGTCTGTCATAGAACTGATCATGTGGTACAGATGGTATGGATGCAGCGCTCAAACCTTCATTACTCTACTGAAAAGTACTTAAAGTACTCAAAGTAGCCACAGTGAATTTATGTTTAAAACAACTCACCTTTTGCAGGGTTTGAAATCATTCAAAGATATTTCACTTGGTAATAACCCAATAAATAACAACAATTGTAATTAAACCATATGGTAATACTTTATTTTGAGTGTTTCTTTATAGTTGATTAATAAACTCTCGACAGAGTGTATATCATTTTCATGAATTAATCAGATGAAACCTTGGACACAGTCAAGTTTACTCACAAGTAGAACAGAAGACCAGCAATCAGACCTCAAACCAACCCAAATTTCCTTAACCTCAACCCAAAATTCTAATCCTTAACCCCAAACCCAACCAAAATCCAGTTAGAATCTAATTACAGAATGTTGACAGCATGACTATAACAGATTGTTGAGTGTGCTAAAGATTATACCCATTACATGTTCAGCGACTTCTCAGGTTATCGTGTACAGATGAACTTGGACACTGTTCATTGATGACTTCATTAGTTATACAGTTAATTAAAAGTCTTTTGCTTTTTGCGACAGCTACATCATTGATATGTTACTGAGAGTATGTTGAGTGCTTACTAAAAAGTGTCACAAAATAAAAATGTTTTAAACAAAAACATAACTCATAAATAATCAATAAAATAAATATAAAAAACACAAATTAACTGGCATGCTTTGAAGATTATGGATGTGTGTTCATTGTTAATCCATTTATTTTCAATTGTATCTTGAAGTAAAGCTATGAGTGCTTTTTTAGACCATCTCAACTATATTAGTTTATTTTATTTAGAGTACTAAATAAAAAGTACTTAAAAAAAACACAGGACTATATTTGCTGAGCAGGACCAAGAGCTATAGCCAAAAAACACTACTACACTACTACAAAGTAGCTGATTCATTGGTAAATTATCAAACAAGGCCTCTTCTATGGGAAGCAAAATGTTACATGCAGAAAGCATGCAATTTTTCAAAAGATTTGGACCAGCTGCATTCATCTGAGGTACTATCTGTTAAAATACTGCTAAACATTTTTAAAAGGGGGTTTTGCCTACTTTTTTTGCATGTGCAATAGTCTGCAGTAATACTGAAACAAAAATAAACCTTTCACAAATGCAAAAGTACTATTACCAGAAAATCAGGCAACCAGGATATTTTTTTTCAAAATACTATATAACACAATTAAAAACTATGTAAATTAAAAGAAATAAAATGACACACAGTATCAAAATAAAAGCACTTGTTAGTACCGTCCCAAATTAAACTTAGGTATAGAATGCGAAAGTATTGTCACAACTACTCAAACTTCTAAAAGGTAAAATCATATTTTGTTATTTTAAAATCATTCATCCTTACCATGCTTCTGTCTCAATTGCTTTTAGAATTAGAAGCAAATGTTCCTGTGTAGCTGAGCTGAAAATGTCTCTTGAATGAATCAGATTATTGAAAAAAAGATTGTCTTTCCTGAATCAGATTATTGAAAAAAAGACCCAAACGTCTGCTACAATTTTGAACCAAAAATCTTTCACAAATGCAAAAGTAGTAGTAAAGTTTTTTTTTAAGTTGAAAATAATAAAACAATAATTAAAAAAGAAAATGACACATAGTATCAAAATAAAAGAACTTGTTAGGAGTCATATTAAGCTGTAGAACCCCTTATAATTATCAAGCTTCTGTTCCATTTGCTTTTTGCAGGTTCCTATGCAAAAGATGCGAAAGTTGCTCTCAGCTGAATATTCCATTCAAATGTCAATCTTCAGAATTTTAAATGATTTTCCTGAAAGAAGGAAAATGACTTCTTTTTAATTACACATTTAAAATATCAAAAAAAAAAAAAAATTGGTTTTGAAATATTTACCTGCAAGATCTTCATCATATTTATGAGTCATACATCTCCTCCAGACTCCAGCCACAATAAGAAAAACAACAGCAGTAAAAGCTATGCCATATACAGTTCTGAGGGTTACAGAATACAGAAATACAGTTATATTCCATGAATTAATGGCAGTACAATAATTACCTTTATATTCTATTCTACAGATTACGATGGAAGCACAGAATAACAAAACCAAATGAGAAAATTAAAAGGACAAAATCTTACATCTTTTTCTCAGTTGTCATTGGTATGTTTTCACTGTTTTCACTGTTCTCTGGTGGCAGTGAAGAATGTTCTGTAAAAACCAAAAGCAAAAACTAAATAAACAAACAAATAAATAGACAAAACAAGGAGAGAAAATGTTATGCATTGAAAAATTACAGAACAAGACTAAATCTAAACGTGCTCTATCCAGTTGAATGAATCAGGTTGATGGGCTGGTTTTAATTGTTCCAAATATGTTCTTTTCCAAATTAGGCCATTGTCCCCAAGTCCCAGTTTTCAGTGTCAGTGTCTACCTGCTAGTATTTATTATGGCATTAAAATGGGTCAGATTGCAAGTAGTGAGGGAAATGATGAGAAACCCATTCATCTGGAAGTATTTATGCTTTAGGTCTATATAGTTTCATGGTTTTATTTGCATCCTGACACTCCAGGTTGATTTGGGACAACCTTTATGAGACTTTAAAATAAAGCCTTGAATAAATGGAAAAATGCATAACAAAACTACATGCAAAACCTCTGGTAACAAACAAGAATTTCACCTAAAACATTAAATTATTCAGAAGAATTTGGAACCAGAACATGAGATTATACCATACCTTGTTCACATTTGGTGTCATAAAACCAGGTGCAGTTTACAATAATCAAGCCATTTTCTAGATATGGATATAAAAATTCAGAGAGGGTTAGTCTGAGCTCAAGATGAAATGATCCATGAAATATTTGTTGTGGTCATTGCAGGTATGCTCTTGCCTCTGACTATGCATTTAGATGTTTTTGGTGCAATAACATTTTCTACCTTTTTTCACATTTTTCTATTGCAAGAAACTCGAGGAAGGCTTACCACACTTCTTGCACTCACTGCAACCCACACCAGTGTCCATGGTACAGTTTTTATTTACATACCACCCTGTAAATTGGAATTTTACTTATTACTATATTTTCAATATATATATTTCAATGAAATGTTCTCATTATATATATATTTCAATGAAAAAGTAAAACTTTGTTTTACTTACCTTTGTCACAGAGGGGACAACATGTTGAGTCCTGAAGTGCAAACTCACCCTCTTTGCATGTCTCTACACCCCTGTGGCCCAACATCACCACAACCAAAACTGAAATCTTAGATTTAGAAGAGAAACAATAGTTTAGAAAACATATGGGTACTTTCAACATTGACTATCTTTTTTTGACAGTTGTCAAAAAATCTTTAAATTCTGTATCATTTTTAAAAACACATTAAATTACAAAAACAAAACAGACAAAAAAAAGCTAACTAAAAAACTAGGAATCCAAAGGCTTTTGTATGCTTTCTTTTTTGTGCAAACCACTTATTTAACTATTCTTTATTCAACTAATTACTGCCATTTCAAATGTTTTTAGATAGCCATTTGTCCATAACAAGATTGATGACTGGCACATGAATATTTACTTAACCTTATATATAACCTATAGAATTTTAGGTGACAAAAATCACTTACCCCAATACACAAACACACCTCCATTCTCAAAGCCTGTAAGACTGTGAGAATCAAATGTGCTGTTATATAACCTAGTTTGGATCTAGGTGACGTACTCTGGGCATATCACACGTAAGACGTGCAGCCGTTAAATTACTTTGAAGCAATGTTTGTACCTGCCCACACCCACACCTTACTTGCGCTTTGAGAGCAAAGGTGAGAAGAAACTGCCGAAAAGCCTAAGAATACAAATTTTGTAGTTACTCACAGATGAACAATTCATTTTGCATCTGTCATCTAAGTCATAAAGAAATAAAAAGGTTTGTGAGCAATCTGATATCCACATAAACAGTTCAACTGATGTGGTTACATATCTTTATCAGCTCATCAAGTAGCATACAGTACATTGTACATTATACAGTGCTGTTAATATATCTAACAGTGTTACTGAAAGTTTACATAACCTTTCAGATCATATATAGAGGCGGTAATAACCTAATATCCAGTTGCGGAAAGCTATACTCCACTCAAAGTTCTGTTAAAGAGGAACTTCGATTTTATTAGTTAGCTGATTAGGTTTACTGGGATGTGTAATAATAATTTTTTTGTGCTAAATGCACTTATAAAGTAAGATATAGTACAAAAATCACCTAACATGAGCCTCCCCAGGGCAGAGAACTGCATGCCATTACACGTTCAAAGATATTTAAAGGAGTGGCAGTAGGGCAGGAGTAGGTGAGGCTGCAGTCAATAGTTCAGTAACAGTTTTGGTGAGGAATCTACAGCTTGCAAGGAGTATACAACACTAGGTTTACAAATATGTTTTCCTCCTCCAGTAGCCAGGCTAAAGCACAATCATTAAAATTCCTTGCAAGTAGCAAGCTACTGTTAGGCTCACTGTGCAATCAGCCCATATAAAAACAGTGAAGAACAAACTATACTTATTTCAATTCTTCAAGTAAAAGTCAGGTCTCTGGTACATCACACCATTCAATTTATAAAAGGAAACACTCACTGGGAATTGTGTCAAAGCAAAAGCCAAAGTAAGCAAGTCCTTATTACATATTCGTTCTGCATGTAAACTGAGCATGCCTGATAAATATAATGGAGTACCCTCACACATATACTTGACTAAGAGTATAAAGTACTCTCATTAAAAGCAATTCTAAAAGTGTAATTTGTTAAAAAAAACAAAAACAAATGTCTAATGTATATGTTACACCATACATCTAACATGTTACTGTCCTCCCTATCTTCTTCCATTGACCTGTTATGTCCCCTCTCTTCTAAACCCACAAGAACTTCACCGCCCGC
>JAOYMR010000018.1:7106781-7126856 GCA_025802075.1 Tenebrosternarchus preto | reverse complement strand
TATCCCTAAGCACTTTGTAAGTCGCTCTGGATAAGAGCGTCTGCCAAATGCCGTAAATGTAAATGTAAATGTAATGTTACTACCCAGCTCTCCATGTAAATACATTCAATGTAGGAAAATGATACAAATTACACAACAAACACTGGAATTTGACATAATACACATTAAAGCAGGATAATTATAATAATATTTAAAACATTTTTGACAACATAATAATGGGGTGGTACGGTGGGTGAACTGATTACTCTAAATTATCCTGCTGTGATTGTTAGTGCCTATTTGTGCCCAGTGACGGACTGGCGCCCTGTCCTGGGTGTATTTGCCCAGCACACAATGTTGGAATGAATGCACATAATAATGTTCAAATACTCTCAAGGAATAACCTTGTCATTCATTCAGTAAGTCAATGAGTTTTAAAAACCCTATTTTGGTCTTGCTTTTCCAAATAAATGAAAAAAAATCTGAAAAGACTAAAGTAAATCAAACATTATTAAGATTATTCTCTCACTTTATGAGATGTTAAAATTAGATTCAGCTCAGGTAAACTCATATAGGGTGTTGGTTATTACAAAATGTGTTTCTAAACACTAAACTCCCTCACGCATGAGACATGCGTGGGAGTTGGGGACACCACAATGCCACCCATCTAATATCTGACTCATAGTGATGGCAGCACTTAGGAATCTCTTTTTATTACCAAATTTAGATTCTCCTCTGGGACACACCTAAGAGTATACAAAGATAGAACTTACCTGAAATGTATTTAGATATATGTAGTTAAATGAGAAATAGTCAAATAAGAAATAAGCACACCATATGAATTCTCGATGCTGATAAATAGGAATAATTCTGTCACAATGCAGAGAACCCCTCTACTGGTGTACTCCAGTAGTGGTAGCAGCAAAACACGTGGATGTTTTTACTATTGTTTTCATGTTTTGTTTACATTGTCCATGCTTTCCTCAGACTGTGGGCATTATCCACTGATTAGCTCACCACCTGAGGATATTTATGTTTTTATGTTATTCCTTATTTAAAGGGATAGTTTTTGTTCAGACCTTGTCGGTCTATAACATTACTAGGCTTCTTTTGTTATAGTTGTGCCTTTTCAGCTTTGTTACATTCATTAAACACTTCAGTTGGAGACTCGTGTGGAGCTTCCCTTTTTTTTTTTTCTTGGTCAACATGTTCTTCCCCTGTGAAAAATTCATTTTGGTTAGAACTTGTAGCAACATGCAAATTGCATCAAAAGTAGCCTAACCGCAAAACATGTTTCTGTAACCTTTTCCTTTTTGATGACATTATCCCTGTGATTGACAAAGCATGTTCTGAGAGCACAAGGGATCACGATAGTGTTTTTAAATTGGGTAGCTGGGGGGAACCTTCCAGAACAACCAGCAGCCAGATAAAGGAGGGGCAAAGCTCTTGCTTTTCTTTCTTTTTTACTGTAGGCATTGCATTTGGAGAGTTATGTGTCTTGTGTTTTGTTACGTATGTGGAAACACAGGCTACATGTGCAGAGCTGGCCTTTAATTGGACAGTTTCTCAAAAGCTAAGCAAAACACATGTTTAAGAATCAACAAGTGTCATGTCGCGCCAGGCATGCAGACCTAGCACCACACCCACCTCCACTTCACTTCGTTCACTGCCTCGGTCCCAGTCACCCGTTTATCACCTGCAGCTGACTTCATTCTCCACTCATCATCTCACCTCTGCATATAAGCCCACAGATCTTGCTAACCCGTTGCTGCACGTTCACTTGCCTAAGGACTACCGAGCCTGCAGACTGCCCTGAAGCCCAGCCTTCGTGAAAGCTCGCCCAATCTCTAGCTAGCTAGCTACAGCCTGTTGCTGTCTTTTATGTTTGACTGCTCTGTGGTTCATTGTTTGTCTGCAGTTCCCATTACATCATAATGTTACCTACATTCTCACGTCCTGCTCCCTCATTGCCGTCATCACAACAAGAACTACAGAACTATCAACAAGAACTGTTGTCAAGAATTTCACAGCACGGCGAACTTCACGTGCCACAACACAACAATTGGACAAACAGAAGGATAAAGGGAGCTAGTTGGACTAAAATGTCCTCTAAATTTAAAGTTAACACTGATTCCTGGAGTCTTAATGAAAAGTCTATGACATGCTTTGGTCAAAAGGGTCAAGTACCATATCAGCCTTTTCATTCTGTCAGATGATCCCCATTTAGAACAGTTAGTTTGTGTGCTTTGAATTATGGTGAGCCACTGCTTACATCTCCCCCTCCCCCTCTTCAGGGTCTCTGAAGAAACATTGCTGGTAGAAAAAACACACACCCCCTCCCCCCCTTAAGAGGTGAGTTCTTTCCCTGATTGTGCATGGGGAGAAGAGATTACCCCCTTCATCAGGGGAGAGGTGTCCCCTTGAAAATTTTCTGTGGGGGGGGGGGTGCTAGGAGGCCCCAGGGGCCGACTGGAGTGTTTGTATGAAATGTATGTAAAACCTGTGGAAATTAGCCTTCTTGTAATCTATAGGGTAAAGCTCAAGGTAGTTATGAGCAAAATAAATTATTTTTATTCTGTTAAAAAACAGAAAGTAAGTTTAAACAGTAAACATCCAACACTACAAACAATGGCCAGTCACCAGAACTAAAACACATGAAGACTAAAGACCAAACAAATTGGGGAACAACAGGAAACGGGTGAAACTAATGACAAAGGAAACCAAAACATGTAAAGGAATGGACCAGAAAAGCATTGTCAGGGAAACCACGATGCTAGGGGAAAGGCAATCATGACAGGTGAAATGCAAACTTGCTTATACCCAAGAGCCTGTTTTCCTGTCTTCTCTGACTGGTTTACCTTCACTACTGGTTGGACTACTGTTAAATATGTTGTTCTGAAGTATTTAGCACCCTCATATGACTACAGCCTAGAAGTCTTTGTTAATCTATAATAGAGGCTGCATGAGTATGGAGAAATTTAGAATATTCCCTCAGTAACAATGCAAATTAGGAGTGGTTGTGGGAGTGGAAATTATTTGTCTGTTAACACCATGGTAACAGTGTAAGTTTCACCTGAGACATTCAATACTTGCCGTTCAGCACTGGCTAACAACCAAAAGGGAATGTGTTCTTAATTTTGATGCCTAGATAAAGCTTTGAACTAGTGTTGATGTTGAAGGTGCCATTGAATGGTAAACTGTGTTTACTTTGGCATAGCTGAATAAGGATATTTCAGCACATGGAACTGACATACCATGAACCACAAACACTTGTCACTGCCTTCAAATTTGTAAATCCCCCATAAGAAAAACAAGGTCATAAAATGGCCTTAACAATTTCCAAAAAATTGCAGTTATATATGTGACGGTGAGCTCCGGAGGGTTGCAAGAAGCCGACAGGACTCACGTGTGAAATATATAGAACCGCTTTATTATCGGTTTCGTTTTGGGTAAACGTCTTTACACAGACAGCGACAAGGACAACGACACCTTCAAAGACCCACAACCCAAACACAACAAGCTCATTCACGCGCCACGCCCACCACACTCGAGTATACACACACGCTCATTCATACAACACGACAACAGAACACACCTCCACAGATACACGCACACAGACACGAGACGGGGGAGGCGGCCAGGGCAGCCACCGTGACAATATAACAATCTTGACCCCTTCACAGATGGTACCTGCCACACACTGCTTGGTTGTGGCATCTGCCTTAAGATGAAAAGGCGATCTAAAAACTTGTTTAAGAGAACTGCATCAGCCAACTCCACCGCTGACAATTAAAATCGATGAAAAGTGACAGGAAGGACAATTTGAGGCATTTTGGCATGTACTGCTTTATTGCTTGTTTGGCATAATCCATGTGAAATGTAGGCATGTTCTTGTATAATTTAGTCTGTTATTTACAGTTGCTTATTTATAACCATTAGTAGTTCAAATAAATATTATATAAGTCAGTCATTGGATATGTTATCAGAATATATTAATGTTATCAAAACCATGAGCATGATTAGCCTATTTAATCCATGAGAAAAGTAGGCTTGTGTTGTCTTCATTTAACATTATCAGTTTATTGGTATTGTAGCAGAATGGGATGTAGCGTGAGTTTGAGTTTGGCGACGGGTACTTTCATTGGATGGCGTTTGAATACTTATCAGGTACCAATGTTTACAGTGGTCGGTGGCACGTTAGTGGTGTGGGTTGCGTGTTAACAATGTTCCATTGTCCTGTTGTAGCTCCACTGTTTCATTATACAGTGGTATGCAAAAGTTTGTGCACCCCTGATCATTTTCATGATTTTCCTTTATAATTCATTGGTTGTTTGGATCAGCAATTTTAGTTAAATATACACTATATTGCTAAAAGTATTTGCTCACCCATCCAAAAGCAAGGTCCATAAACATATAGATGGCAGAGTCTGGTGTTGATGAACTTGACTGGCCTGCACCTGACCTCAACCCGATAGAACACTTTCGGGATGAATTAGAGCGGAGACTGAGAGCCAGGCCTTCTCGTCCAACATCAGTATGTGACCTCACAAATGCGCTTCTGGAAGAATGGTCAAAACTCCCCATAAACACACTCCTAAACCTTGTGGACAGCCTTAACAGAAGAGTTGAAGCTGTTCTAGCTGCAAAAGGTGGACCAACATTATATTGAACCCTATGGATTAGGAATGGGATATCACTTAAGCTCATATGTGAGTCAAGGAAGGTGAGCAAATACTTTTGCCAGTATAGTGTATCTCAAATAAGGATGGAGTGAGAGGTTGACAGGTGGATTAGTGCAGCTTCTGCAGTGCTGCAGACATTGTATGTATTGGTTTTGTTTCTCTCAATGGCTATTCCGGTAATTCGATTCCACACCATTGTAATGACTATGACTTTGGATTTGCCCATAATAAATCTCGCTCTATTCAGCATCTGCATCTGCCTCCTTATTGCTCCGCATCACACTGTACCGGTCCATTGTGGTGAAGAGGCAGCTGAGCCAAAAGGCAAAGCTCTCAATTTACCGGTCAGTCTATGTTCCGACTCTCACCTATGGTTACGAGCTCTGGGCAGTGACCGAAAGAAGAACATCTCGGATACAAGCAGATGAAATGAGCTTCCTCCGCAGGGTGGCCAGATTCTCCTTTAGAGGGAGCTTGGCAATCCAGGAGAGACTCGGAGTAGAGCTGCTGCTGCTCCACATTGAGAGGAACCAGCTGAGGTAGTTCGGGCATCTGGTGCGGATGCCCCCTGGACGACTCCCTAGGGAAACATTCCAGGCATGTTCAACAGGGAAGAGTCCCTGGGAAAGACCCAGGGCACAATGGAGGGATTGGGAATGCCTCAGTATCCCTCTGGAGGAGGTCGCGGGGAAAGGGAGGCCTGGGCCTCTTTACTTAGGCATCTAGCCCCATGACCTGGACCTGGATAAGTGGTGGAAGGTGGCTGGATATTCAGATTTTTAAGTTTTATTTTTATTAGTAAGATCTGCATTAAAAATATTTTTATTTAACATAAATATCAGTTTTATTAAAAAGTTATAAATCTGTCCCCATATGTGTACACCATACATGAATGGAGTACAATGTTAACTCATCATCTTTTCACGTTCATAACATTATCTCATGGCATTTTTGTGACAGCAGTTCAAGGTCAGAGTTTTCCAATGTTTCAGAGGGGCTGTTGACCTGGATTCTTCTCTTGTTAGCAGGGGTGAGGGGCATCAACCAATTGTGCTTTTGCGTGGTCCCAGTGTGCCCAGGCAGTAGATATTTTAAAAGACAACAGGTCACAAGCATCTGGTGAAGTCACCATGTGTTCACACACACCACATCTAAGAAGTGGTAGAACATTTACATATGCCACCTTTTGTTCTTTCTTTTGTGTGAATAAATTGCAATACAATGATCCACCAGATCTACTCCCACCATGTGACTGTTGTAAAAGCCAAATTCAAATGGACAAAGTAAATGGATCATGTGTTCATTTTTACGTCACATTTTTACAACATCCTGAGCATGTTTACCAGCACATAATAAGGCCACATGAATGAAAGCCCTATCAAGCCATCTTGTCACGGTTATATTCTCACTGGTTGTCACAACAGAGGATGCTCTTCTTCCCTCTTCTTTTAGCTTGCTGAGGACTTGCCTGTAGCTCCTTTTAGGTGGTTTACTTATCCTCAATTACTTGATAATGCAGTGATTCAAGGTGAGGTATTATAGAGAACAAATTACCCCAAAACACTTTGTGGCTGTAATCGTTGATATCACAGAAGTGAAGCACAACTTCAGCAGCCATTCCCAGGTGACCTATATCACCTCTTTGGCTACCGGCCTCCTGGTATGGCTCAAACCTCTACAAAGAGCCAGATGTGCCAGCCTTTTCAGACCCCATGGCTTAGATTTGTTGGGTATGTATTGATTGGTCAAGTCTTTGATTGGGATGATTTGCTCTTTTACTGTTTGGTATGTTTCAGGATAACAGCAGCAGTGAAGCATGCCTGTAATTAATCAAGTACAGGTTGAACTTAGTATTAGTGCTGTTGTCAACAAAGTTAAGATGTCATTGCATTGCTTCAAATCTGTTGGCAGGCACTGCATCTGCAAATGAAGGCTGGCAAAGTCCTGGATTGAAGGCCAGTATTTTTTAATTCTGGGATAGTGTATATAGGTTGTAGTCAAATTAATGTCAAGGAGGGCTTGCACCTCTGATTTTGTAAGGTTAAGATTTACTTTTGCTTTTTGTAATGCATATAGCAAAAACTGATAAAGTGTCATATTATGGTAAATGTCACTAGCAATCACCCAGACTTTCAATATCAGAAGTATTGGAAAACAATGGTCCAGAATTACATAAGACCAGAAAATGTCAAATCTCATAGTGAAACACAGTTGGGTAGAGTAATTAGGGAGGATATGTGATATGTGTGATATGCGTGATATGTATCTAGAAAGTTGAGTGTTAACTGGTCATCCTGAAGGGGGGTTACACCAGACCAGCATCAAACATAAAAATTATTAAATGCTTAAGGAAAAGGTAACTAGACAGTCTATTGCACATATGAGTAAAGTTCTTTATTTAAAAATAAAAAACACATTCTACTGGGGTACTGAGAACAGCTACCTGAGTACTGTCTACTTAACACACAAGTAAAAACTGACAGTTTGAAGTTTTGTGCTCCAGAAGTTTTGCACTAGACCAGAAAACCCAGTTTCAAAGCTAGACACAGTTTATTTGTGCAGCATTAACAACAGCATAACAATATAATATAAAAAAAGAAATAAATAAAGTTGAATACATAAAAATAAAGTACAGTTTTTGAGTTACTAAGGGAGATTATTCCACAAGCCTGAGGAGTTAATTACAGGACAGTGAAGTGTTTTGTATACGATGTGTACTGTTGCATGATCAGGTGATTCATTATATGCAGGTGATAATTCTAGTGGTGAAAACAAAGTCAAAGTCAAATTTATTTATATAGCAGTTGTCGCACAACAGCTTCACAGATGTCCCAGCCCAAGCCCCCAGTGAAAAACTCCCTAAGAGGAGGAAGGAACCTTGAGGGGAACCAAGACCCATCTTCCTCAGTATAACATTGGACACAATAGCAATAATACAAACTGTACACATCATGACTGCTGCAGTGATTGCTAAGCTGTATATTATAATGCTATTAGCCCCTTTTGTTCTCATCTGTTTACTTTGGGCACCAAGACTTCTAAATACATCTCTATATTATAAGCTAAACACTCAGTGACGGTTTCTACTTTGGCATGCACCAGAGCCACTATTTAGTTTAGTTTGTGTTGTCTTATTTTAATTATTATATATTACACTCAACAACCAATTTTTAATTTAAAAAGTAAGCTACAAGGATTTTTTCACTGGTATCTACTGTTCTTGAATGTGTGTTGAATTTACTAAGGCCTATTACTGTAGGCTATTGTCCTTAATTACAACGGTACGGTACATCTTAATGATTTCATAGCCACGTCTAGTAAATGTATGGACATATTTATAGCCTACATGCTAAGAAAAGGGAAGAACATGTATCAATATCTAAACAAATGCACAGAAAACTGAGTATTGATAACGGAAGTACAACAGCTGTTTAATACCGTAACAACATTGTACGAGTATTTTGGTTCAGTCCCACATAGCAGCCTTTTTGGGGGAACACTTCCGGTGGTGTTTCCTGTGTTTGTAAACTGAGGCTAGCTAGCTAGCTGATGTGGACGGTCTGATAAAGAACGAAATCTCACGAGGTACGAGGACTAATCGGTAAACGCAATGTATTCTGCATCTAGTTAAATATGTTTTTGTTATCTGCACGGTGCAAAGTATTCAATACTCGTGTACAAATGTACATTCTACGCAATGAAAAATTTCCCTGACCCACACGATTTGTTTCCGACGGGAGTTGAGCTTCTTGGCTAGCAAGTATTAGCTACCTAGCTGCCGACGTAGCTAGCTGGTGTTAGCTATTCTTGCTAGCTAGCTAGTTAGTTAGATGGTTAGCTCTGTGTATACTTAGCTAGCTGCTACGCAAATACCAAGCGTTAGCTGCAACAATCACCGTCAACATATTAACCAGCGAATAATTATTGCAACGGCCCTTGTTTAGGGACTTATAATAATATATATTCACATATAAAGGTTGTCTTGATGTTTTTGCGCTTTCGATCAATTTGTATGTTTGAGTATGCCCTAAATATTTTCGTTTGTTAAGTTAGCTAGCTAGCTAGTAATCGTTACTAGCATTTTGCTAGCTAGTTAATTGCTGGTTTAACATAGCTAGTTGTCTGGTTCGGACAATATTTAAGTTAGCTAAAATATTTGTAACTGGCTATACACAAACAGGATATGATTTTCCCATTTCGAAGAGGTTTGAGTAAAGTGAAATGACCGTTATCTAACACGCTTAAACGTTAGCTCAACAACGTCTGTATAGTCCTTGTTAGCTAGTGATAGCTAGCTACAGTACAGCCTACGCTGTGCAGCGCGTTGTCGTTGCTTCTGTAGTTTGTTCCACCGTATTTGGAAAATAACCCACGTATTGTTTTGCAGTGGAATTAAGAATATGTATTTCGGTATTATCTTTTAAGTTTTAGACCATAGCCCTTAAGTAACTAGCTACACATCTTTCAAACTGCAGGTTCCTATGACTTTTAATGATTGGCTGATTTATTTATTTATGTTTTATTATTATTTGTCTCCTGATATGATTTATTAGTGACTGCTGTTTATTGTGAATGCGTGTATTGTTACCATTTGCAACAATTTGTTGCATGTTAAAGTTAGGTTTGAAGTCTCATCTTACTACATCTTGGGTTAATGAAAAGGAAAGATATTTTGGGTAATATATGGTGTACTGTTTTCCCCAAGAACGGTGATAAGGCATAGTGCCAGCTACCTAAAAGTAGGACTGAGGTGCGTTTACACAGATGAGCAATTTCAGTCCCAGGATCCTGTGGTAATCTGTCCACAGAACATGTTGACCTGTTTGTAGTCTCAGGAAGGCATGGTGTTGCTCCTGAATAGATGTCACAAGCGTCTGTGTTTCGGATGTTTAGAGGTCTGTGTTTCTGATGTTTCCATAGATGCTGTGCTATGGTTTAAATTTTTTGAGGAAATGCTACATATATAGAATGTCATAATTTGTGCTACTGATGATTAGAAGAAATGCCATAAAAAAAGCCTTGTTTACAAAACCTTTTATGTATTTGGTGATCTTAAGATGCATACTTTCCCAGAAATATCTACTTTTAAAATCTGTGGTTCAGAATGACTAGAAATAGAAATTAAATATATTTTGCCAACCTCTTTAAGCTCACACAATAAAGTCAGTTAATGAGTTGATTACTTACCCGAGTACATGCTTAATTCTGGCGGGGAAACATCACAACATTGAATGTAGTCTTTGAGTTCCAAAAACAAAATGTAATCAATTGTCCAGAGTGAAATTATCTAAATTGTCTATATAGTATTTGATTAAATGATGAACAGATTTTCCTGTGAATGGGCTAATTTGTTGTGTACATTTTCCAAAATTTTAGGTAAGTAGGTAAAATGGAAGTGGTGATATTTTACAAATTTTGTTATTTAAAATGTTTTGCTATGTGATTTTACAATATTTATCCCTCCATCTTTCTGTTCTGTATCCAACCCCTACTGCCCCTCAAAAGGACAGACACAAGTGCCAGATGATAGGAATAGGTGTGACCTATTGTCTAGCGCACCATCCTGAGTGACATCTCTTCTGGCCACCTTGTCCCCGCCCCTTTCCCCACCCTCTCTCATCCGGTGTCCACGGTGATGTCACACATACCAAGCAGCTCGGTCCGTGACCATATGAAATGGGTCAGTCTCCTCATGGTCAAATCCCAGATTTTTTTTTTCTCCCACAATTCTTCATTCTGTCTTTATATATGGAGATTCAAGAAAACAATATTTTGCTCTATTCTTGGCCTACATGTTTAGGCTGTGCAGATTCAGGCTTGTCCTTTTGCGTTTAGCCCTTATATTTCCAGATTTCTTGGTGTGACAGAACAGCCCTTCCGAAATACTCCGTTTATGCCATGTATGACTAAAGTCTGTCTGTAACATCTCTTTGAGGCGGGGCTGCTCGGTTGTGAAGCAGTTCTTTCCAGCATGGCCCTGATGCAAGCCAGCTCCATGGCTGCCCCCAAGAAAATGATGTCGCCACTGGGTCCACCTCCAGGCCACGGTTCGGGTCAGAGGGATGTGCAGGACCGCGGGCCACAGGGACATATGGTCTTGCCAACAGGGATGAGCTGTCCTCCACTGGTTAGAAGAAAAGGGGTCCAAAGGGTCCTGAATAGAATTGGGAATTGGTGTATTCCTGAACCGAGCCAAACAAACGTGGATGGCACTAGCATTATTAATCAAATGCTAGTGCTATTATACATAGCATCAGATGTTAACTATTGTGTTGGATATGTGTTTAATTAAATTCTGTATTCTGTTTGTGTTATTTAGCTGATCCCAGGAATTTTCCAAAACTGTGTGTGTGAGTGTGTGTGAGTGTGTGTGTGCGCGCGCGCACTATAATTTAAAAATGTGCTGAAGAATTTTAAGGCTTGTTTGTCTGTGCGTGTGTGTGCACAGCTTCTCAGAAAAGAAGGAGATTTCCATGCTCCCCGGTTACTGGATGAGAAGGAAATGGGACCCAATGAGGACATGCAGCTGAAGAAAAAGAACAGGAAGTCGGGAACGCCCTGTAAAGTCAGGGAGCAGGACGGGAAAGGAGGGAAGGTCAGTGTTTGAAGAGGGGGGGGGGAGGAGTGTGTGTGTGTGTGTGTGTGTGTGTGTGTGTGTGTGTGTGTGAGAGAGAGAGAGGGTGTGAGAGAGAGAGAGAGAGAGAGACTCTGTGTTAGAATTCTGTGGTTGCATTTTTATCTTGCCTCCATAAGGTTTGTGTGAACACATACACTTGTACATATTGGATAAGACTATGTATTTCTATCTAGTTTGAAAGTTTGATTATGTGCATAGCCAGGACCCTTATAGTATTTATTTTTTTGTTGCAGAGATTAATTCGTGAACCACTTTTGCACACAGACAGTACTGTGTGGGTCAGTGCATACCAGACTCCCTGCACATTTCTGTTGGTATGGGGGGAGGAGGTGGTTAGTTTGGGTGTGGGGGAAGGGTGGGGGTGGGGTTCTCTGAAAAGAAAAGACAGAGAGGGGAGGATTAGGAGCACAATAACAGTTATTGTATGTTTAAAGAAAAGCAACTGTTCTCTGATTAGATGAAGTTGTATGTGATTAAAAAAAAAACCAGTAACATTGTTAGTAGTTTCTTTTTAAAGATGTAGTGTGATCAGGCTATGTATATATTTGTATTTTTCTATGGTAAACACTTTCTCTGTACATTTGTATTACTTTGGCTGTCTAGTAGGCAGAAATAATTTTCATGGCTTACTCTTTAGTAAGCACCCCAAAGATGTAATTAATTGATGTAATTAATTGGGGAAGCTTTTAAGTTAATCGTGTCAATGGGTTTTTATTTTTACTGTTTGGTTTTAGCAGCAGGAAAATAGTATTTTATTAGTTTCACTTATAGTGTTCGTTTTGTTGTCCATTTCTTTTAAAATTACAGTTATAATGGCAATTGTAAGGTGTAAAGTAGCATAAATAGGCCTTGGATAAATACTTATAAATAATCATGTTATAAACATTTGTCCTATATATGATCGTCAGTGTTTGAATTGAGATGCACATTCAGTCGCAATCTCATTTCTTATTCCTTGCGTGCAATGATAACCTGAAGCAGCGATGGCACACACACATGGAATTTGTATAATATTATTTTTAGTACCGTCATACTATTAGGTTTTATCTTCTAGATCAGGGGTGGGAAATCAATTTTCCCATGGGGCTACATGAGAAATTGGAATGGTTTTAGAGGGCCAGACTTGTATACTTAACTCAGTTCTACCTTAGTGCTGCAGAGTCCACCAAATATTCTTTGACAAACTCCCCATCAGAGAATGGCTTACTGTTTCTTGCAATTTTGTGGTATATTACAAACCTGGTCCTGACGGCTGCATCCCTGGATGAGTGGAGCTTTGTAAAAAAAAAATCCTTGCTGCCTTTGCAGTTTCGCTAAATCTTCAGTAAATCTTCAGATGCCCGTGTCCGCTCTGCCTCTGTCAGGTTCTTTTATTTCTCTGCGTGTTTAGTCTCGTAATGGCGATTCGAATTGTAATCCTTAAACACGGCTGTCTGCTCTCCACAAACTAAGCACACAGCTTTACCTTTGGCTTCAGTAAATAAATATTTAGAAGTACATTCCTTGTTAAAAACTCTGCATTCTGCGTCAGTCTTTTTTAAAATTAGCCGACATATTTAAGGGCTAACAGCTAACCTTGGCTAAGAGCTAACTCCTAGCTATCCAACTCGTTGAGACATTGAAAGTGTATAAGTGCACTGAGTGGAAGATGCAAATTTAAAAAACATAACGGTTGTCTTCAAAATAAAAGCAGTGTAGTTGTATTTCATCAAAGTCCTTGATTTCGTGCACCTATCACAGTGTAATAGATGTCATAGTTACACATTCAAATTTTCAAACAATCTCACGTGGGTCGATCAGAGATAGCGAGGGGGCCGGATGTGGCACGCGGGCCGTGCAATGCCCAGGTCTGTTCTAGATATTTTCTGAAAAACTAATATATCTTAAATTACTGAGTAACTTAATTGAGTAGCAGAAATTAACAGTGCTAAATAACGCATGATGCAACTCGTTTTCTGAGAATTGTTATCCATGATTACCTGGGGGTAAATAGCTTGTTTCTAATATTTAACTCTGATTTATTTCACCTCAGCAGTGTTCGTTGGTAGTAGATGCAGCAGCGTAAGTTTTTTTTTTAAGCTTTTATATTTTTTACAGGCTGTAGTGGTGGACGAGAATGGGAACTGTCCCCTTTCCAAAGTGCAGAAGAATTTCATCTGTGATCACTGCTACGGGGCCTTCAGAAGTGGTTATCATCTGAAAAGACACATTCTCATTCATACTGGTATGGTCTTCACTTTCACTGCATTTCTCTTGTTTTTACATCTCACTATTTCTAAATATGTATGAATTCCCTGCACAGTTCAAATTGTTTGGTAGAGCTGACTGATCTAACTATTTCTTTAAACCCTGTTGACAGATTTGCATATTTTTCTTATCCACTAAAATAAGGAAAACAAGACCGACTTTAAGTGGAATTTGGTGGTTCATTACAACTCTGTAAAATAGTGATCAGATTTGTCTGGAAAGGAGAAGCCAGATCTTGCCCTTTACTCTTTCCCACTGAGAATCTGCTTTGCACTTGTGCACCGTAAAACCTGTAGACACGGACAAAGAAGGAAGGAAAATCTTTATGCCTGCTGTGTTGATGAGCTAACTACAGGAAATTAAACAGAATCCAGTATAAACATGACCAGTGACAGCAGTGCCAATTCTGTGAACACTGAAATAAACTATCCCCAGAATTTTTGATTTTATGAAAAATGAATTATTGAAAAGTCAGAGAAGCTAAAGTCAAATACACCTATTTATTGATGTGTATAGTGGCAATTGCTAGACTTGTTGTACAGTATATATGAATGTGCACATCGTTGCACACAGTTTCTGATATAGCTGCAGGTCTTTTGTTTTTTAAAGAGTAATTGCAATGAATCAATTGTTGAATCCTAAATAAGAGCAAAAACATTTACAGATAGCAATGGTATTACATTTAACTAGCTCTTTAGTAATGGTTAACAAATAACACTAGTTAAATAAACTTAACTTGTATGTTTGTTAGTCATATTATGTGCTTCTGTATACAGTGAACAGTTTCTGATATAGCTGCAGGTCTTTTGTTTTTTAAAGAGTAATTGCAATGAATCAATTGTTGAATCCTAAATAAGAGCAAAAACATTTACAGATAGCAATGGTATTACATTTAACTAGCTCTTTAGTAATGGTTAACAAATAACACTAGTTAAATAAACTTAACTTGTATGTTTGTTAGTCATATTATGTGCTTCTGTATACAGTGAACACGTGATGAGATTCTAGAAAAAATTCCAAACAGGAAAATAATCACAGCTATTAGTTAACTAAAAAGTAATGGTAATTAGAACATCTAGGACAGAAAGGCTTTTGCAATCCTGGGAATTACATTTTTAAAAATGATTTTCTTTAGTTGTTTTAGAGGTTCATGTTATTACCTCAGTGGTGTTTTAGGGCACATTCTGTTTGTAATATTCTGTTGGTATAGTTAGAGCAGAAATTAAGCCTGATCTTTGTTCCCAGTTAGTGTTTGAACTGTTCCCCATGATTGTTTGGACTATGTCCATTCATCTTGAAGAAACATTACTCATAGTTTGATACTAGAGACCTAACACTGTGCAGGGTGGCTTTATCCTGCATAAAACTCTTGAGCATAAATTCAGTGTGAAGGCATAAAGCTGTTGAAGCTTATGCAGGCTCTGAACCATCTTGCAGCCCTCAGGCCAGCGTATCTTAAGGCAGATACGCTAAAATGCCACAACGGAGTCGGCGCAGAACATGTTGCTAGTTTTAATGATCACTGTCCGTTTTTTGTCAGCCATGCACTGGAAACAGCTTGGCTAATGTTACAGATCAGACATTCTGTTGGTATTACTGCTCCCTGTGCTGCACATTCATTCCTCACAGCACAGAGTGCATTCAGAGTTACACGTTTGGCCACTGTTTGCAGGTTTTTTTATATTTAGATTGTGGTTAAGTATTTTAATTAAGCTAGGAAACGTTAGCATCCCATTATGGGCATAAGTCTTGCAGTCTTACCCAGTAATACAATAAAATTCCACAGTAATGTTATACATCTCATACAACTTGTACAGTTATACAATACTGTGTATATGTCTGTGTGTGTATATACGTGTGTGTGTGTGTGTGTGTGTGTGTGTGTGTGTGTATATATATATATATATATATATGTATATAAAACACACAAAATTATCAGCCAACAAGCTCTTGTTCAGTATGTACTAAATTACTCTCGGGTTACACGGGTTAAATTATTTTCCCGTGTTCCAGCTCACCACTATAAAAACAACTTAAATTGCATCTAAACTGCTACTGATTTAAGTTGTGCTCCCGCTGAAGTGTTATTGCTGTGTAATTACATCTTTTGACCACATTTTGTCTGCCAGCTTCTTGTTTCATATACGTTATTGTATTCTTAGATTTATTTTTTCTGCCCACACAGGGGAGAAGCCATTTGCTTGTGCCATATGTGACATGAGATTTATTCAGCGTTACCACTTGGAAAGACACAGCCTTACTCATACTGGTATGATAGATCCCTCAATACCTTTTCTGTTAAAATGTTTTGAGTTTCTAAGTCACATTCACAAAACTCACAAAAATTGGGACTTCACCTTTGTTTGGTACAAAATGCTTAGCAATGAGTGGAGTTTAAAATTGTATCTATGCTAGGCCTCAGTTTAGTGAATTTTCAGATTAAGATCCTGAAAAAAGCTACCCCAAAATATTTGGGTATTAAAGCATTATAATATGGAAAAACTGCAATCCAAGATTTAAAAAAGCATCGACTATCAAATTTCATCCTTTAATTTGATAGGCAGCACAGTTGTTATCGCTCAGAGATACATTTAACTAACGCTTGTGTTGAGGTCTTTCCTGACTACAGCGTGCTTGAAATCTACAATTTTTTTTCTTTTGCAATTTTTATCCGTTTTAGTGTATTTTTGGGGTGTGCTTGGGTCTAAGACATTTCATACTACCTAACACTTGTAGTAAGTGTCTTCAGTGGAATTCAACACCATGTCGCTCTGTGCTGAGCCATTCACTTAATTTACTGATGGCATATTTGCAGTAATCTTTGTATCGGCATAGTAACTGCATTAAAGTATACATCCTGGAAAGGCTCACGTCATGATATCCATAATTAGAACGAAAACCTGGTCAGACAATGCCAAAGTGGACAGTGGAGCTCAGAGTCTTTGTCTGAATTTCTGTTGTTAATCAGATAATAGACTGATGAACTTTGGCTAATGTAAAATAGGCTTTAGGCTACAGAAAATGTTTGTAAATAGTCATAAACATGAATTGCATTTTGTTTGTAATGCTGGGTTATTTCCAAGAAACAAGTTATATTTAAGCTTTTGATGAAGAAATTAGGACAGCATAAACCTGAGCTTCAGTATTGATGCTAATTATAGCCATTGACCAAGCCAAACCCCCCCCCCTCCCCTCCCCCCTCCCCGATACCATTAACATTGATGGCTGAAAAATATTGGACTTGCTCTGCGGCAGTGCAACAAGTTAAAATGGATATAAACTGTGCTTTAAATGACTAACCCCTCTTTTAATGTCCCAGTAACTTTCCCAGTTTCTAACCTTTCATTTATTTATTTATTTATTTATTTATTTATATTCACGTTTTTGATTCTGTGTAGACGATCGCTAAATTTACTGCTCTGTGCGTTTAGGGGTGAAGCCATATGCTTGCACCATGTGTGACATGAGGTTTTTCCAACGTTACCACTTGGAGAGACACAGCCTCACTCATACTGGTATGTGTCATCATATTAGATATAAATATGAAGAGAAAAACAACTCCACAGAACTGAATAGTGAAAAGATACCTTGCCATAAGTGGTTTTAATCAAACAGTATTTCATACTTAATTCCGTTTAATTAAGCGGTGATGCTAAGCCCTAACACTACTGTCACAAAAAAAGTTAACTTCTTTTAGGCAAGAAAGGTGTGTTGCTTTGGAAACTTCAGTATAATAGACTATAAGCATATTCAGTTTCTGCAGTATGACCAGCAACAAAGTGAGGATATGTGTACTACTGGGGTTATAAATCAAACAAATTTATAGATTTTTCTCACATTTTATAACATTTTATGATTTCATTTCCAGTTGACTGTCCTCAGGTTGGCAGCCATTTTGGAGTTTGTTGTGCACTGCTAAACGACGACAACAATGACATACTGAACAAACAATTGCATTAGTTGGTTAACCTTACTAACTTCAGTTGTTTCACACATCTGATAGGGTGCTCTTTTTCAGTTTAATTATGTACCATCAACTATATTTGTATGCTTTTCATAAGACATAAACTTGTCTTATACATGTCTTATACATACTTGTACATGCTCCAACTACATTGGAGCATGTACAGGACTGCTGTGCCTTTCCTTCTAAAATGTTACTGAACATGAATGTTAGAACTGCTATAAAAACATGGAACAGTGCTCGTCTACACAGAACAAAAGCTTTAGGATGTTCAGTATTAGTCTAGTTGCTTGTATCTTGTGGGCTGACTGCATCTAGCTTGTAACTATAGGAGAGAGTTTTACTTTTAGATTCTTTGTACCTCATACCTGATGGGTGGTCGCCATTATCTGAATAGTTCCAACTGTTGTTTTACAGAAGCATTTATTTACATTTTGCTCTGTGCGTTCAGGGGTGAAACCGTATGCTTGCACCATGTGTGACATGCGGTTTTTCCAACGTTACCACCTTCAGAGACACAGCCTCATTCATACGGGTATGACCCCTCTCGTCCTGACCCCTTTTGCCCCTTTGCACTATTGCAGCCGACTGCACCAAAGCACCATATAACTTTTATTCACCTTCGCGACTGTTGGTTGGTCAATTGGCTTTCTGAACATGGCTTTTCCATGAAAATTTGCCACTTTCCACTTTTGCAGCACAAAACTTTCCACATTGTGCTTTTGTTCCTTGTCTGTTTAGCACGCTTCTTAGCATGGCTTCTGCTTTATTTCCAAGGCAGTCCCTTATTTTGTATTTTGTCCCTTTTTTGCCAGTAGATAAATACATTAATGACTAAATATGGCTGTTTCACTTAAGGTCATGGGGTAATAGCTATTGTCATGGTGTAATTTTATTTCTAAATATCATTCACACTTTTAAAGAATATAGAAACTGTTTTGCAAAGAATATAGAAAATGTTTTTCTTTTTTGAATGGGCCAGTATTTTACAGAGTATCCACAATATTCCAGTGCCCCAAAAGTTGGGCACACAACAGTGGTGCTACAAGCAGGTGTTTGCCTTCCCTTTTCTGTCTATTATACACGAATTAGGAATTAATTTAACAAAAAGTTTATATTAGTAATAGGGAGCTATGAACAACCTAACCTTCGTTAAAGTTCAAGTGTTATAACAAGAACTATGAATCATTAATTAAACAAGGCGTCAGATTTTCACAATACTGTCTGAATGGGAGGTAGTTCTGACAGCAGATTGCATTTTGTAATGACTATCCAGGAATGGCGGCAGCAACTTTGTGAAATCAGTAGGCAAATATATAATATTTGAGAGGATCCAAAATGTTTGACAGCACATGTCTAAATGAGTTATTCTTGGGAAACCACATAAATTGTTCAAGGCAAAATATCTAACATAGTGTAACAGTATATGTTGTCAACAGTGTTGTGGTGCTAATAATTGTGTTCCTCTATTTTCCCCTATTGGGGATGTATGTCTTCATTGCTGCTATATGGTACCCGTTTAAAAAATATTTCCATGTTGTATTTCATACTTTCTTGCTATAATATGTCTATTTAGTTAGTATGAGTCAGCAAGCATCAGCTAACTATATATGTTTTGTTCAACATAAGATAAAAAAAAAAACGTAAATATTGTCTTGTTCATTCCTAAGGCTGTACGTAACATTTAGGTTATTGAAGGAAAACTGAATGATGTGTTTTCCAAAGTGCTACCTTTTGGGGTAAAAAAACAAAAATTGGCCGATAATAGTGGTGGTAAATATGCTGATATAACTAAGCAGCATCTGTATTGTTTTTTTAATCAGTGATTGACTAGCTATGCTATATGTATCAACGACTGACGATAGAAGGTTGCTACTTTTTTTTTTGGCTAAAAATATTTGCAACATCTGCTTTAAGACCAGAAGTTTGGCCCATAATTTTCCACAAAAAAGCGTAGTTGAAAATATTGTGGATAACTCTTGTCTGGTCTGCTCAAGGGTTAAGCATTGACCAAAGAGCATGCTACTTCATGTAAATGCTTGTCAAACTGACCTGCAGGCCTGCTGCTGCCTAAGTGTTGGATAAACTGTGCTTTGATGCTTTTGATCCTCATTGTGAGCTAATTATTTGCTCTGTGCGTTTAGGGGTGAAGCCCTACGCTTGCTCCATGTGTGACAGGCGTTTTTTCCAACGCTACCACCTGCAGAGACACAGCCTCACTCATACGGGTATGGGTCGTCCCTCCTTACAACTTGCACTGTAGCAACTGGCCACACAGATGCGCAGCTTAGCACTGTTGCCAACTTGTTTAGAGCAGTGGGTGAGGTTTTCATCATAGCTTGAGCAAGGATATAAAAAAACAGGACACGCATGGCCTCAGTTCTACTGGCTGGCACCTGGCTTTTAATTGCATTTCAACAGGTGGGAGTTGGCAAGCAGCACTGGCATCCAATCAGAATCACATTCTGTCCCCAATTACTCCAGGCCGCCCCCCCCCCCCCCCCGGGGGGGGGGGGGGGGGGGGGGGGGGCGCGGCGGGGGGGGGGGGGGGGGGGGGGGGGGGGGG
>JAOYMR010000018.1:7082959-7106771 GCA_025802075.1 Tenebrosternarchus preto | reverse complement strand
TCCCAAATTACTCCACCCCCCCCCCCCCAACCCCCTTCTCAATTGGGTCAGACAGTTGGCAACAATGCGTTTGAGTCTTAATTTCATGTGCCACATTTGTCTGTCCTCACTATTGATGGTCTGGCTGCAACAAACTCGAGTTTGGATGTGGTGATTTTGAAAAACAGGGGTAATGTGGTATTAAAGACACTTAGCCACAGTTTTATTGTTTACTAAAGCTTAACACAATGGTGCTCTGTGTGTTTAGGGGTGAAGCCGTATGCTTGTTCCATGTGTGACATGAAGTTTTTTCAGCGTTACCATCTGCAAAGACACAGCCTAACCCATACGGGTATGTGTCCATGCAAAACGCCTGTGTTGGGCATCTTAATTACTTTTGTGAGCTTACTTAAGTAAACATCTCCCTTATCTAGATTGCCTTGCTTTGCATGGAACTGATGAAGTGTATAGAATATATCGTTTATTCTTTGAATTGTGAGGTGGAGAGCATTTTGCTCCTAATATTTTGCAACAACCCAATAAATAAATGGATGGGCTTGACTGATGGCTAAAGACTACAGTGGCCAGAGCCCGACAAGCATTCAAACTCCTGTAAAATTACGCAATTGCTCAGGACGCATTTTTAATCAAACTAATGTTTGTAAACACACTTTATGCTGTGGTTAATTTCTACTCTGATCAC
The DNA here is from genome assembly GCA_025802075.1 of Tenebrosternarchus preto. Lineage (NCBI taxonomy): Eukaryota > Metazoa > Chordata > Actinopteri > Gymnotiformes > Apteronotidae > Tenebrosternarchus > Tenebrosternarchus preto. The sequence goes on along the minus strand of JAOYMR010000018.1, from coordinate 7,106,089 downwards.
AAATATAAACTGAAAAAATACTGGTTGCATAAGTATTCAGACCCAGCTAGCATTAGTTAAAATCACTGAAAGAGTAATGATTTAACAATGATTTAATAAGTCATTTAGGGATGGGCAATATGACAAAATGCCATTATTACAATGAATGGTGTCATAATGCACTTTTCTGAAGGTTTTTGCAGCCATCACCTGTACTTTTAAACTTGACTATATATCCCCCCCCCCCCCTCGTGTTGGATTTTTTCAGTATTGAACACAATGTTTTTAAGCCTTTTTAAACGTTGCACTATTGGTGGATTGTGTCTTTCAACTTAAATCTTAGAAAAACTAATTGTTGTAATTAGGGCATAGTACATTTGAGATGTGTGGTTGAAATGTTCTTTGTGGTTTCTGCACTAGCTGTCATGGTAACACGAGCTATTAAAGTCTGCAAGAACATGCTGTGGTCAGGTCTGGCTAGAAGAACTTTCTGAAAAAAGAATCGTGCATGGTACAGGTCTTTTATTGCCTGCGACTCACAGGGTCACTAAATATGACTTATTTAGAGTAGTGTCGTGGGTTGCTCACCATGTAATTTAACTGATTCTAATGTCTGTCAATAGAAATGCTACTGACCACTCAAACGGTGGCAGTGGTTAATGTCTAGCTGTTTTGTGATAATCCTTTGGTTTCATGTATGTCTACATGAGTTTAAATCAAATGGTAACAAAGTTATCTAAAAAATATATATATATAAATGGGTCATTTGAATTAGTACTACAAGACCCAGACAGGATAGAGGGGATGTTCTTTTTTGGAAGCTTCTTTTGCCAAATCCAAAGCAATTCTTGAGGTGTAAGCTGTATAGCAAACTATGACGGGCTTCATTCCAGCTGAAAATATGCTGTCTCCATGGCAAGCTTATTTTACTTAATGTTAGTTCATTTTGATCTTTGCCATAATTGATCATTGGTATAAATGATCATTTCTGTGTTTCATGAAAACACATATTTTACTGGTTATCTAGAATTTTCTTTTTTTTTCTTTCTCTTTAAAGTCATCATATGACCAAGGAGAGATTGATCATTACTGTAGTCTGATTGTGTTTGGATGAACACAGTTTTGAAACTTAACATACTTTTACTATATGGTAATAGTAGTGTCAACACAAACTTAACATACTGCTAAACCCTTCTGTGTGGCAATAGTAGTGGATTTTTTGCTTAGGAAAATAAACTGACATGTTTTCTGAAGTGTAATTTCCGTATTTGCCACTGGTGAAATGAGCAGCAGTGTGTGCTTGGTTTAGTTGGCAGCAGTAACTAACAAGGACAGGACTTGGGATTGGTCAGTTAGCTGGATTTCCTCAGCATGGTCAGAGTGAGATTAATCCTTTAGGATTAAGAGCAAGGTTTATAATAAAAAACAACTAATTAAAAAAAAAAAAAGATATCAGTGTAAGTAACCAGTCACCGTTCAGTAACGTGATTAGCTTACACACAGAACCATGGAATTGTCACAGTATGTCCAGTTATTACACTGGGCTCAGGTCAGTGAATGTCGTATACCAGTTCGTAGCTTTGTGCAGGCAGCCTTAAACTAGTGAATGTGATGTTTTTACTTATATCCACCAATAAATAAAACACTGTACTAGGTTTTGAATATTTATGCATCCGGTATTTAAGCACATTAAGGAAGAATTAGGAATAATTTAATTAATAGTAATTATTAATTAATATTAATTCCTCTGTACACTAGTCTAGATCTGATAGATCTGAATTTAACACTAATATCACAACTAATGCGTTCTGAGAATGTGTTGAATGCCAGTGAATAAATAAATAAAACATTTAAATGGCAGCTGAAATGGTTGAGCTGAAGAAATTGATTGGTCACCCTATACTAATAGTGATACTCTATTTAGGGGTGAAGCCATATGCTTGTTCTATGTGCCATATGAGATTTTTTCAACGTTGTCACCTTCAGCGACACAGTCTCACCCACACGGGTACGTGTCCAACTCATTGTGCCCCTTCACTTTGATGTTGCCACTATTGATTACAATTAAGCCCACAGCAAGGGCAATGATAAAATGCACCTTGGATTTTGACAATTTTATATAGTGTATATAGTTTTTTTTTTTTCTTTGACCTCTGTTGCCCCTTCACTGTTGTTTTGTTTAAGGGATTTCAGTTTTATATCCAGTATATACATACACATGTGCACATGCATTTAAAGGTCCAAATATATAAAGAGCTTGTTTTTCCAAACATTTCTTGAGATTGGATGGGAGTTTTCATTGACTTAGTGACCTCACTTAACCCACTAAATATCTATAATCCTATGCTAATACTAGTACTCTACATTTAGGGGTGAAGCCATTTGCTTGTACCATGTGTGATATGAGGTTTTTCCAACGCTACCACCTCCAGAGACACAGCATCACCCATACGGGTATGTCTTGTCTCTTTGTAACCCACTCAGTCAATCCCATTGCAAGGTCCCCACACCTCCAACACAACAGTCACCCTGCGCATCACCAATTATAAATTTATACCTTTTCACTGTATTTTTAATTTTTTTCTCCCCCCTTCCTCTAACCTTGCAGATTGTTTATATGCAGGATTCTTAGCTGTGGTAGGAAATGCCTTCATTAAGATTGATTCATTAGAGTAGCAAAGAAGGTTTTCACTATACATTCAGAATATTTTATTACACACTCGTAATCGTAACTGTATGTTTTGGAAGTGCAGTTGTGTTGTGCGGCAGCATTTTTATAAACATCCTGCACATGTAAGATTCTATGGTTTATGCAAAAGTATGTTTAACTGAGTATAAGTAGAGAAAATTAATAGCATCTTAATACTGTTCATTTTGGTTTTTAGTGCCGTATCAGAAATAGAATTGACCTTGGTAAAGTGGCCTTAGAACAGTTTTACCATGTATTTGTTTTTTTTTCTTCCATGTAAGTCTTTATATACATTTGTCATTTGTATTCATTTTGATTGTGTTCCAAAATACATTTAGATAAAATAATGTGTTAATAAAATCTTGTGGAAACTATTCAGATATCTACAAACTCCAAACTGACTTTCATACGGTCAACTTTAGTGTTGCTCATTTCAGTCTCCAAGCTCCTGAGTCACAACCTTAATCTAATCTTAGACTATTAGGGTATCGAAATGATTTCTTGATTAACGACTAGCCTGTGGCTATCCTTGTCTTAATTTTTAAGGAAATGAAAAGCATGCGTTGTTTATCAATGATGAAAACCGATCACTTTCAAACTCCACTTCCGAAGGCATTGTACAAGGGAGCCATGTTTGCAATTGTAAATGCTTTAGCATGTTTATTGGACGTAGCGAATGCACATGACTAATAATTTGCTCTGTGCATTTAGGAGTGAAGCCTTACGCTTGTTCCCTGTGTGACATGCGTTTTTTCCACCGTTACCATCTGCAGAGACACAGCCTCACTCACACTGGTATGTGTCTTTCCACCTTACCCCCCCACTCTCTAGAGACCAGGCCTCGCAGATGCTGCCTAGCACTGTTGCCAATTTCCTAAAACCATAAAGTGAATTTTGATCAATGTATTTTTTTTTGTATCTGTAGTGTGTTTAGTGCTGTTACAGCTCCAGATGACACTAAGTGGAATTGTTGATTACTTTCAAGTTGGCAACACTGTCATGAGCTTCAGCATGTTTAATCAAAATCTTCACAAAGTACACAACTCTTGCTGTATGATGACTGTCATTTTTCTTTTATTATTATATAATAGATAACTGTTTTTGATGCACTTTAGTAGGTCAGAGTTGTACTCAATTGTACTCGCCTTTTTATAGAGAATTTCCTAGCAAGACTGAACGAATACAGCGTTTGTTCCCCCTCACGTCCTAAAAATTTGATTATAACTGACCTGACACCACACCATCAGTACACCTCGTATTCCAAATACTTTATGGGAACACATTTGAAGTTCATGTGGTAACTGCTGTCAGTCTGCTGAGAAGCCATATGGCTAACACACACTTATGCTTTTTTGCATTTAGGGGTGAAGCCCTACGCTTGTAATATGTGCGACATGCGTTTTTTCCAACGCTACCACCTGCAGAGACACAGCCTCACCCATACGGGTAGGTGTCGTCTCTTCATAACTCCCTCACATACAAAATGCACGGCCACTGTTCTTAGTGCTGTGATACAACACGCAAAGCAAAGAACAAACTCGAGTTTGTAGTTCTGGAACATTCAGTTACAACAGATCCACTTTGCCCCACAGTTATGTGGCTCTAATGGCGGCACCCGTTGTTGTGTTGTAACCGTTAATGCTAAAATATTTCACGCATACCCCATCTTACGGCTGCACGGTTATGACCAATCGTAATTTGTGTTTAGTTTGACTAATATTGTGATGGCAGTACTTGTTTGTAATCTGCATCAGTGTATTGCATGTTGTTTGGAAGGGGTTAGTTTATTATGGGAATCTTAACAGATGAATAGATGCATTGTATTTGACTTGGATGTAAAAGTTGACTTGCTCTGAATTTGGTCTGGCATAGATTACTAGAAATGGTGGCTGGCATCTGTAGTTTTCTCTGCAGAAAAAAAATAAGCATTGTTGCTTCCCTTCTATTTATACATTTCTAGATATTGACTTATTTAGGATTTGTTACCCATCAGTGCTAGAAAGTCAGTGTGTTGATCTGGATGAGCAGATGATGTGTGATGAATATATACTTGTTATAGGAATTTCTTTGCCTGGGGTGGGGGGGGGGGTGTTATTATTTAGTTCATTCATTTAGTTCATCCATATTGTCTTGTGAAAACACACAACTATAGCCAAGTGCATACTTTTGGAAATCCTCTAATTTGTCTGTCAGTGACAATAACATGACTTTCATCAGTGCACATCAGGACATCATCAGAACATCAGTGAAAAAGCTGCTGCCTTTCATGATGAGCAGCATTAGTTGCAGAGGCTTAAAGCAAGATACTGATCCAGTATATCCCCCTATGTACAAACTCAATGTAAAATACACAAAGCGCATACAAGTAGCTGCGTATGCTGTTAGTGAGGTCCATCCCCCCTTTCCTTTATTCTTTTTTCTTTTTTCTGAAATAAGTGTCTAAATGTTTTTTGGGTGTCACACTAGGTTTCACAACTGTCAGAGGTCTAAAGCCAGATGCTATATATTTAGAAAAGAAGGGGCATATATGAACTCTTGGTGCTTTGTGTATTCAGGGGTGAAGCCATATGCTTGCTCGATGTGCGACATGAGATTTTTTCAACGATACCATCTGCAGAGACATAGCCTCACTCATACGGGTATGTGTCTTCACTTTACCGGTTTTGCCTTGTATTGGTGCACAGAAATGTATATTCGAAGTAAAGGATCTAAATGTTGGTATCAGCCTGAGTACAGTGAATGATTGTGTGAGTCACTCTTGCATGCTAGAGAGATTGCAGTTTCGATTAGGTAACACCATGAATGTGTGTAGTTTTTTTTTTTTTTGTAAGTAGGTTAGCTGTCTTTTATGTGGAGGAATGTTCCAGAAATGGCAGCCCCAGTGCAAAAGGGGCATAGAGCCTTATTAAAATAAAGCACTGAACATATTTTGACTGCTGCACATTTATTATCAGAATTACATGCCTGTGGGCAAAGAACGAATGCAGACAGCCTCGTATACAGTGTAAAACAGTGCAGCCCATAGGTGTTTGGACAGTTACACATTTTGTTGTTTCTTAACTTTTGTATTCAGGCACATTGGATTTGACGACTACTATACAATTCAAGTGGAGAATGTTTGTGTTTGTGTGTTTAGTGGGTGAACCATATAGGATCCACAGCCCTCTTAATACATTCCCATTTTAGAGAATTTAGTTGTACACATGAACATACTCAAGTAAAATTGTAACTCCCTGTCCATCTAGAGACAGAACTTGGATGTTTTTGTTACATTCAGAACATCCTGGTTATTGACAAACCCTTCCACTTCATCATGTTTGGATCTCAGCAATTAAAATCCATCAAAGTTGGAATTCAGTATGCTGTGGTTCAATATCTCACTGTACATTTAAATACATACATTAAATAACACTGCACACTATGAACTATAGAATTAAATAAAGAATGTAGAGCTTACATTCCTAAATTCCTCTGGAAAACTCTGTTTGATTGAGCTATATAAAAAACATCATCAGCTGATTTCCTAATTGTTGTAGGAATTAACAGTAGATCATGTTTCAGCTAACTGGATTAGTCTAATTAGATTTTCAAGATATGTCAGAGCTAAGATTTTAAGAGCTTGCAGTGTTAAAAGGAAAAGCCAAATTGAATAAGATGATATAACTTACTTTTCCAAATAAGGATACAGATTGCCATGTTCTAAACTAGCTGAAATTAACTTGGCAAGACAGCTGGGCATCCAGGTAGCAAAATGTTATGGTGGTCAAATCTAAAAGTAATCGAAACCTTTTAGCATCCCAGCATTGTATAGGATTAGTATATCATATTCTGGAATTGTTAGAATATAATATGCAATTTCAGAACATGTACTTGAGGATAGACCATCATGAAATAGACCATCATCTAGGCTTACAGTCAGATCCTTATTTGTAACCTTTGGTCTAGGATATAAAAAAAAAAAGGAACTATTTAGGTAAACAGGCTGTGTCTTTAGCAAAGGCATCCCTTTTACATAGTTTTACTTCCGAGTCCAGCTTGATGGGTTTAACTATGTTGCAAGCACATAAATAATAAAAACATTGTGAATTACAAGACCAAGGGGCAATACCTAAAGTTAAAACAGTAAGGGGCCTAAAACAGAACCTTGTGGAACATCACACTGTACACTCTTAGACTTCCTTGTTCTCACCCTCAAGGCATACCAGTGGCTTGGAATCTGATGTCTTCTTACCCTTAGTGTAGCCTCTGCCACATTTGTGTATATATGCTGAACAGTGTTCTTGGCCTGTTCAACAGTTCAAACCTATTTTTGTGACTTGGTATTCTTTTGCCCTCCACAAATGTGGTTTTCTGCTGCCCTGGAAGCACAGTTGTACATTCTTGCTTCTTTAATGTAACAAACAGCTGTTCTGACATAATTAATGTTTTATATACGTCTCTGATTTGGTTTCATTAATTTATTATATTTTATTGGCATTGGTCCTCGCTTGAGAAAGAATGGATTCCAAATGCAAATCCCAAATCTACAAAATCTAGACCATTTAGGAGTCCTTATGCATTAAGTAATGATCCAATAGCATGGTTCACCCAGTACAACAAGTATTTTGCACTTCCACCTCCACTAGGTAGATTTCTTTCAGATCTAAAGTGCTGGAGTACAGAGCCAAAACAACAAAAATGGTGACTGTTCAGTTAATTGCAGAATGCGCTTTTTTTTTTTTTTTTACTTTGAATGCTGTATGTAGAGGTTCACTGAGAATTGGTGCTCTGTGCGTTTAGGGGTGAAGCCGTATGCTTGCTCGATGTGCGACATGCGGTTTTTCCAACGTTACCACTTGGAAAGACACAGCCTCACTCATACTGGTATGTGTTCTTTCCCTGTAAACACACTCAGTAAAGCCACTGATTATTTAACACTTGGACTTGGCTTAAATTAAGTTAGCTAGTCATGAGCCATTGTATCAACTACAAACTGCACCAGTTTTTAATATTTAAACTGATTGTACCCAGTATCACAGAGCAAAGTTGTCTTTGGTTTGTGTCCTTTTCCCTCCTTTCTGGTTTTATTTAATTTTTTTTACTTGATAGTAGAGTTCAATATTCATATTAGCAATGCACACACACACACACACACACGTATGTATGTATGTACGTAGGGGTTGAACAGTGTGTGTATTTGCACTGCTGTGTGTGTTTTTGCACCCCCCCCCCCCCTCCAAAAAAAAAAGCCAACAATCATAATTGACAAGCGTATGTGTCAGTAAAGCACTGTTTACCTAACGCTACTGGTGTCTGTTTAATCTTTCTACATTATCGGTGATTGGAATTTTAGCTCTTTAGAGGCATTTTCATATTTGTTGGACCTAATATAGCCATTTAGTAATTCTTAAGGCATTGCATTAAAAGTTTTAAAGAGCTAGAATAAAGGTTTTTAGTTAGCAGGGCTAGTTGTGTTTGTAGAAATAGGAACTGAATACGTTTTATTTCATAAACATGCAAGTCTGTTTATTTTAGCAGAATTATATTTTACAGTGAACATTTACAGTGTTCTGAGCAATTAAAAAATAATAGGGGGAGTAAATAAAGACCATAGAGATTTAGATATCCATCACAATAGAGCACTAAACATGCCCTGATGTGCCATTTTTTTCAATTTATAATGTCATCCCACAGTTCGTTATTGAATATTGGCCTTCACTACAAACTCGAGTTTGGATGAAGCCCCCCCCCCACCACAACCCCTGCCCTGCAAAACTGTAGTTGCCTAGCTGTAGTAATGTATAAGGATTTACTTTCACTCTGTTTAACTCTTTCTGTTGTTTTTCAGTTTCATGCATTGTGTATGTTTTAGTGATCTGAGTTGTGGGGTGACAAAAAGCCTTGTGTGTTTAATTAACTGTGACCCTCTGTGTCCGGCAGGAGAGAAGCCGTTTGCGTGCGACATGTGTGATATGCGCTTCATCCAGAGATACCACCTGGAGAGACACAAGCGTGTGCACAGTGGTGAAAAGCCTTATCAGTGCGAGCGGTGCCAGCAGGTGAGACACTTCTTTACACGCGCGCTGATTGAGAAAAAGCAGGTGCCGACATGTCCTTAGACTAAATTTTTTTTTGCTTACGACAACCACACCAAGTTTCACCAAATGAAATGATACTGCGCCTTTTGAAATATGTACACACATGTGGATTCTTTATGTATTTGTTTATAGCTGCGGTGTTTATGTTGTGATGCTTTTTAGTACGAATGACTTTGCGGAAAATGTTTTCAGTTTTTAAAAGTGTTGTAAATATCCCTGCTGTTTATATTTAGAAGTAATTTTGAGTCGCTTTGAATTAAATTTTATGCTTTTGACCAATTTTTGATGACATCGCTATAGTGACTGCATATCTCATCACTGTGACTCAGCTTTTACATAAACATGAACTGTCCAGATGACTGGTCAGAAATAATAATAAAAAAAAAAATTACAGCACTGCACTTCAATTGCTGAACATTTACATTTTGAAATGAACCACTGCATTGATGTTTATAAAAGTCATAATGAAATACTCCTTTCCCTGATTAGAGCCAACACCCTTTATGAGTTATGAAAGCAAGGACACAGTTATGGAGTAGTGTTGTGGTTAGAACACAGGAGTGGGTGTACTTCGTCATTGCCTACAGGTGCCCTGTATTTGCTGTCCCTTCTCAAAGGCTTGGTGGGAGTAGAACAGGCTATAGAAAACAAGTAGCTGTTAAAAGCCGATTTAAAAACAATGGTAGACCATTTTAATTAAAAAAAAAAAACACTGCAGATACGGTGACTACATTATGTTCCACTTAGGCTCATCATCAAATATGAGGCTGTTGCTTTTTCAGTTTCTCTGTATATTTATTTATATCACCTTCCTTATGTTCTGCATCCTCCTCCACCCTTCACAGAACTTCTCGCGCACAGACAGGCTGCTAAGGCATCGGCGGCTGTGCCAAGGCAGGGGTGTGGCTAAAGTGGAGGCTCAGCCTTGCTGTGAGCCCCGCCCCTTCCCCCAGGAGCCACCCCCAGCACCTCCAGCTACCTGGAGTCCCCTGCACCCACCCCCAGGCCGACTTGCAGTCTGACATTCCCCAGTTAACCTCCAAGACCCACTCTTAAAAATGACGCGGACGCTCCTGTCTCTCTCACTGCCGCCTTGCACAGTGGCTTCAGCCACTGGCCGAGACTGATATTTCAGAGGGATGAGGGAGGAAATATTCTTAACCTTCTGCCATGTTATTATTTAGAGAGAGAGAGAGAGAGATTTGATTTGGAGTTGTTTTATACTTTAAAAGATTTATTTCACTTTTTTTCTAAGATAGGCTGACCGTTTTGGTGGTACGTGGAAGACGGGAACAAGAAAAGGGGGTCAGGGGACATCACAGTTGATCAAATCAGGGAAAAACGCCTGAATAACATTTCACAAAAGCACGACTACCAGAATTAGCCAGTAAGAAATGATGAGGTTTTATGTGATGGCACTCTTAAGCTTTTCAACAGTGGAAGGTTACAGACTTAAAAGACCATTATTTACACAATTGTTTGTTCTACTGGATCTTAAAAAAAAAAAAAAAAAAAAGTCAGCATATTGTGACGTATACTGTAAAAGAAAAACACGAAACAAGCCACCATCTTTTCTCCAAAACCCTACTGTGCTGAGGACTCAGGAAATGTCCTACAATTATTACAAGATCTGTCCACAGTACTGTTACGCAACTTGTGAAAATGGCACAAAATGGTTACATTCATTATTCACTTCATAAAACATTAAAACAAACCTTTTCTCTCAGCTATAACTTCACACCAATATTCTCACTAAGTATGACTTTCAAGGATTTATATGTAAATGTAACTCTATTAACTGGTTTGTGCTGTAACTTTTGTCTAATTTGGTGGAGATGGCACAAGTGATATGCAGTCACAGTGCAAGGATAAACACTTGTCCATCTACAATAGCTCATATTTGATCACATTGCTACTACATAATGTGTTACTGTCAGTGATGTATCTACATAGCAAATGACACACGATGGAAGCTCCCAAAAGATCCTAAGCATAACCTCCAGATCTACATTTTAAAGAATTTGTGGCCTTAGGATGTAATCATGTATTCATTCTGAAGTGTTAAATTTAAATTTTTTTTTTTTTTTTTAACTTTGCTATCACACAAAAAAAAACGTGCATAAATTTACAGGGATGTTAAAATGTGGACAGTCACTGCCTGTATATTTTTCTTCCTTTAAGACATCATTGTAACTATATCTCGCCATCTCTATAAGCACCGCTGTGCTGAAACATCCCGTTGGTTTTTTGTTGTTGTTGTTGGTTTGTTTTTATAATAATTATAAATTGTCAAACACGTTATTTTAATAAGAGTTTGACTAGTATCAAGAGCATTTCCAATGGTACCTTGTGATAATGTGTCATTCTTGTTGGGCAGTTTTGTGACCATGTCCTGAACAACATAGGGCAGGGTTCCTCCATGATCCTGTTCAAAGGTTTACCCACACTTAGCTTGCATACTAAATGCCTTTAACACACATGGACTGCTTGCAAAGTGAACGACGACCTGATGATAATTGTACCAAATAGCTTAGTAACAATTTTTTTAATTGTCCCCTACCCATCCTGTTAACCTCAAACTTGATCTCCACCATTTTCTGTGGGTTTCTTGTGTACTTGGTACCAATTAACATAACAGTATGTCAGTTGAGCCAGTCTCTGCCACCTGGTGATATCTAGTGAACCTGTATTAAATGAAGTGTAGTGTGGAGAGATGCTAACTGACCAGTAACACAAGACATTGCCACATTTCTATGAAACAACCTATATTTTTTCCCTTTGTGTTTTATGTATGATTTATATATCAAGAAATGGACTACAACTTCTCTTAGTTCTGTAGCAACATGCTGTGTGTATTTTTAATAACTTTTTTATTTCTAATATAAATTTAAAACACTGGAGCAAAAAGTGAAAGTTAAACTATAGACATTTTTTGTTTTTATATTAAAAAAAATGGTTTGTAGTCATTAGACAAAGCCTCTCTTCGAAATGATGGACTGAACAAATTGGAATGGTATTTTATCATGGTCCCTCCATTATGTTCAGGTTTTAAAGAAAATAGAGGAAAAAAAGTTATTTGAATTGGTAGAAATGTCATAGAAAATCTTTCCCACCACACTATTTTAGTGAATTATATGGTTAGAAACGTTAGGAAAGAAACTGCATCAGTAGTAGCTAACAGTAGTTCTTTATTTTATCTTGCATGCCATTGCAGTTATTACTGTTAAAACTTGTATTGATTTTTTTCTTCCTTAAAAATGCTGTATTGATAATTATTGTAAACATGGGCAAATGAATCCAAACAACCTTGTGATCCAATTAGTTTTCATTGTGTGGAGTGAGGAGAGGGGCTTCCATTATGCAGAAATAAAATCCTTTAAAAGAAATTGGCATGCCTGTCTATCTTTGAAAATACATTGAAAACAGCATATTGGATGGAAAAAACAGTTTGTTGAGCTCATATTTGCTGATGTTTTTTCTTTAGATTGCATAGTGTTCTGAACACGTTCTCTAGTCATGAAAGGGAAGGTAATTTGATCTTTAACCAAACAGCAGGCGTTTAAAGAACAGATAATGTCAACAGATAATGTAAGAGGGGGGAAAGAAAATCATGGATCATGGTGTCTATAAAATGAATTGATCAAATTTGCTTACTCCACAAGAGGGTGCTCTTCACATTCTTTCTTGCTCACAGAAAACCTTGCCCAGCCAATTGTCAGCAGGGTTCAGGATGACCCCAAGGCTGCAAGCTGAAGGAAAGAGCAAAGGTCTTGGTGCAATTATTTTAGCATGAGGTCAAGGGTGGAACTTGGCCAGCTGTGCTCATACATTACTGTATAGCAGATATTATGCAGCATGGTAGATTCTAAAGCTAATGTTTCCTTTGTTAGGGGCTTACAGACACTTGCACCCTGCAAAAAAAAAACACTTACACCCACACCAAAAAAATGGAATACTCAGTGAGTATGATTTTGAACAATGATGATTTTTAGTGCTTTTGGGAAACTGATTTCGGAAAGGTTCCTGTATAGTAATTCAAACTGTTCAAAAACATTCAAAAATGGTTCTGTTCAAAAATTACCTTATTAGTTATGTTTTTGCACTCCGTTTGGCCATGCAGTATTTTTAAGTGCACTGTTTAAAACCAGAATTATGTAATGGATGTACCTGTATTTTCTCATTTCTTACATAGTTCCATGCACTGTAATAGATTGTAATACAATAATAAATGCATGGTAATGTAATAAACACTGTAAACCTATGTGAATGTAGCACACATTTTTTAAACATAGATCAAGTAACGGAAATATCCTAATTAGGTATCTTAAATATATCGCTGAAATGTCTTTTTTTATTATGGTTTTATTGGATTTATTGTGGTTATTCGTGTATTGCACCAGTACGTGTTATCAAGTAGGAGTATTGTTAGCATTTTTCAGTGGTCATGAAAAAGCAAAAACATTTCCATAGAGTTTACAGTATGTCATTCAGTGCAGATGGGAGATGATTTAATCATATAGTTTACAATATGTGATCCAGTGCAGATGGGAGATGATTTAATCATATAGTTTACAGTATGTGATCCAGTGCAGATGGGAGATCATTTAATCATACAGTTTACGGTAAGTGATCCAGTGCAAATGGGATCAATATTTGTCTTAAATGGCTTCAGATATGTTTTCACTGTACGTATAGAAAGGATATATAGAGAGGTAAAGATCTTTACCATCACTTTAATCATATTTAAAACTAATCAGGGGGTTAGTATGTAAAACAATATGTTGCAAGCAATTGCATGTTCTAATATGCTGTACTTTTTGTTATGGAGATTCAGTTTGAGGTAGTTAATTGAGGGCATAGACATCAGTCACTGTAATTCACACTGATTAAATCACAATTTATACATCAATCCTAAATTGTAACAATAGCACTTAAAGTTTGAAACCTTATGCCTAAAATGTCAAATTAAATAAGCTAATTAAATGTTTAATTTTAATTTCTTAGGATGAACAATGTAAAAGCATCATTGGAGATTTTACATAAAGCCAAAGTGCTATGAAATTAAATCTCATTTACATCACTACTATCATTTATTTTTTATCTCGGAAGCCAAGGTCACAGTTCTGTTAGTGTTGAGTTTCAGTGGGACATTGATTGGTCACTGACATTTCATGCGGTGTGACTTGTGCACAAATGCGTTGTGTGTTGAAGGCCGTGCACAAGAAAAGAACAGTTGTAATGTTGCACTTATGGATGCAGTGTCCTAAGGTTACTTTGCCTACAGTTTGCCTTGCTTTGTAGTTTTTGTAACTGGCCATTCTGCTTTATGTCCGTACACAAAATAAACATGACAAAGTGGGTGCAAGAACATGGTGGCTAAAAACCAAAGGGCAGAGCAGGGGTGAGGACGAGGACGAGGGGGGAGGGGGGACCAGAACTTGCTTGGAATTGAAAGACAAAATGAAGAGAATGCGGAAGGTTAACACCAAGGTTGTTCCAGTGGTGGTAGGGACACCTAGAGCTGTGACCGCCACGCTGGAAGACTGTCTCCCAAAGATCCCAGGAATGGCGACATCAGTCTCAGTCCAGTAGAGCACAACTGTAGGAACTGCAAAATGTTTCCACCTCCCGCTCTCCTCCCAGGCATCTGATAAAAAGATGTAACCACTTTCTGGAAGGGTGAGACAGGATTTTATTTATATATATATAACACACACACACACACACACATTTAGCCTCATGTGGTGCAGGGAATTTAATTTTGTGCAGTCATAAAATCTGTCATGAGACATTTCAGCCATAAAGCACACAATGCCTTTTTTGCCAAACCTCATTTAAATATCTATTCCATACCCATGCTCACAGAGTAATGGTATAGGGTAAAAGGGGAGAGAGAGAAATGCATGAATATTTTATCACATCTTGGTATTGAGTTCTATGAAAAGTGCATGGGATTGTTTTTCATGCAGCCACTGTTACAGGAAAGCATTTAACATTTTCCCTTTTGCACCATTTTAATCCCAGCACAAAATTGAGTTATGACATATCAAGAAGACTCAAGCATCCCCCCCCCCCCAAATAGATTTGGTAATTTATTTTTCTATAACTTATTTATTTCTTGTGCAATAATTTGTGAAAAATACCTATAATAGCTTATAATAACATACAACAATTTACCATCATAGTATATTTCATTGTTTTTATATGTGACTGCTTTATATCATTAGAACACATTGATTTAAATTCCAGATATTTAAGAGTGCTAAATTAGTTACGGTTAATACGCAACTGGTAGTATTTATCAGTTGCAGAATGACAACATTACACTTCGATGGTATTCCCTCCATACCAGACTTCCCCTTATGTTGTACTGATTGTGTCAGGAAATTGTATGTCAATATATTGCTGATGGACTAGGAAGACATATCACATGACGTATGGCCAATGAAACGGAATGAAATATGACTATTTAGCACATCAAACCTCGGATCAGGATTATCCGTGTGACTTGTAAAACAACTAGCCACTAAACACACCAAACACAATGCTTTTTTTTTTTTATTAAATATTAGTACGATGACAAAAGCCAATTGGGTTATTATTTAGCATTGCTAATTTATGAGAATGAGAATGAGGATTTGTGTTTAACTGCACTGAATGTTCATCTAGTTGAATAAAGACATTTTAGAAACGTTGCTTTTATTATATAATTTTCTCCTCGAAGGTTTGGCGAGATGCTTTTACATGAAACATAATTGTTAGTTTGTTGTAATTATGTTTTTGTGTGTATTTGTATGCTATGCTAATGCATGGGTCTTTAAAGAATTCCTTAACACCTTTATTGTAAGGTTTTCTTCCAGTTGCAGCCCCTTTCTATGCGCCTTTCCGTGTGCTGTAAAAACGCACACACATTCCCTGAATGTACAACAACTCACCCCTCACAGGACTCTGGTTTTATGGCCGTAATCCGACACTGCTTCTGCATCCTATCAGAGTTAACGCCATAATTCAACTCAAAGAGAGCCAGTGGCAAATCACAACCGAGCAATAAATCCCCCTGTCACAGGCCAGCCAATAGATGGCAAGCTGTAAATCACAGCTGTCGATCTGGCGACCAATGGCGTGCCGACGGCAGTAAATCTGCCACAAAGGGGAGTTTGTTAATGGCTGCTGCATTGCTGCTGGGGGGTCATGGGCGAGCATCCGTGACGCTGCAAGAGAGAAGAAAGCAGGGGAACAGTGTTATTTTGTATGTTTTTCCATCTGTCTTGATACTACTACATACTAAAGCAAAAAAGTTAAGAATCCAATGAACTAATTACTCCTAAAGATTTTTCCCTAATCTCCCTTTCCATCTCGCAGAAAAAACATTAAATCTTTCTGTTTGAGAAAAACACTGGTTGATGAACTGAGCTGTATTGCGTTACATGAGCAGTAACCCATGAACGTCTCGTAGATTGTTTTCATTATTCTGTACCTTTAAAAGAAGCTTTTTATGCTGTAGATAGATAAAGAACAAACACAGTTTTGCTATAAGAAACAAATACCTTCCAAGCTACTCAGGAAATAATATACGCTTGCACTGATGTAAGCTTGAAGGCAGAGCCATGTTATTTTTGCTGCAGGAACAGGTCTGCTAGAGAATAAAATTATGTCTCCAAAGTGAAGAAGAGGAAAGTGTGTTATTATTGGCTTGCACTGTGCAGGAGGAAAGACGACGCTTCATTCATTGTAAATGCATGAACGGCACTCGTGAGGACAAGACTGTCATAAAGTATCACGAGAGAAAAAATTGAAAATAAATGGCACATAGCCCAGCTGACTGGCATAGTCCTCCAGATCGTTAAAAGAAAAACTACAACCCCCATGACAGACGTATATCCTCGCACTCGCACGTTCAAGTCGCACGCTCTGCCTTTACCAACAAATGTGATCTTTTCAAACAATTACCTTAAAAAGCATCCATTGCTTATTATAACAAATGTCTACACAGCTTTTGGAGAAGGATGGCTATACGGTTTAGCTATACAGTAAAAGATACACTGTTATTATTTTGTGTAATAGAAAAACCAATTTGGTTGCCAATTTAGAGATTCTAATTTCCATTTTGCCCTAAACGTAACTGGACATACTTGGTTAACAAATCTGGTTTATTTGATATACCTTGGGAGTTATGAGGCTAATGTAACTAAGTCATTATGCAGTTGTCTTAAACCCCTCAAAGGTAGTCTCAAAAAGAGTTGTTTATGTGGCATCTTTTGAAGTATATGGTTGCTTATACATTGTATACACACACACACACACACACTGAAGGACACCATTTAAATATACCTGTGCCAAGTAAGCACTCCTGCACTCCTGTGACCTGGTTTATGTGTCCCATATCTCTGGGCTTAGCCCGATCATTCCTGCTGAACGGAAACATAGTTTCCATAGATACCTTGTTTTTCCTCCACTTGAGTCACGGGTGGTGCTTGCTGAACCTAACTGTTTAGTGCTAATAACCCCGCACATCTATATTGCACCAATCTGTTGCCTGTCTGCCACACCTTTAACTCTGGATTAGTGATCAGCAGCTAATGATGATTTCCAGCCTTCACCAAAATTGATCTCTGGGTGTTTAGTCACCAGAGGACAAGGGACTGTCATTCTTAGCCATGAACAGTGAACCAGTATAGTGGGGAACACGATGTTCATTTTCTATATACGTCAGCCCACTCTTGGTTGGTCACACACACACACACACACACACACACACACAGACTTCATGAATTAGATTTTGTTCAAGCACTATGCAGGCCGTTAGACTTCAATATGTGGAAACCTTTTTGTAAATCAATGGTTTATCTTGACTCCTGCTACAAATGGAACACTTGGTCAGTGTTTATACTATTAACTTGATTTCTGTTGGGTAGATTATGTTTTGTTTCCCTCAGGCCCTTTGGTTTTATGTCAGACTCTTGACACCTTATTATAGTGATGGAATTAGGATCTTCCTACTGGGGGAAATATGGTACTCCAAAGTGCATTATATTTTTCAATTTCTTCCACTGTTACCTGTGACGGTGGCTGCCCCTGCCTCTTCCCTAGTCCTGTGTTTATGTGGGCTGTGTTATGTGGAGGTGTGATTGTTGAGGGGCGTGACGTTCGTCCGTTATCGTTACTCGTTTCACCTGTTTCTCGGCGTGTGTATTTAAGCGTGTGCGTGTCACCACGTCTTCGTCGGACCTTATGGGAAGTGTGTGAACGAGACTTCGCGCTCGTGATTTTGATTACTTTAAGTAAAAACCGTTTAGACACCGTGTTTCGCCTTCTGCCCTCAACTTGACGGTACCCAAATACTGTTACAAACATCTTTGTAAACAACTATTGCATTGCATAACACCTGCTTATGATGGCCAACATTCCTTCTGGTTGTCAGATATTGCAACAAAGTTACTATAAAATAGCAATTTACTGAAACATCAATGAACGTTTATTACAAACATCTCATTTAAATACTTTCATACTAAATATTCTTGAAGTTCAACTTCCAGTTTTTCACCACTGCCAAGTTCTATGTCTGTGTTGAGATTTCTGTCTCACTCTCACCAGAACAGTGAACAGAACATTAGAAACACATTGTCCATTAGGGCTTTAAATCATTATTCATTTTAACATGCCCTCGTTAACTTGCTATTATTTTGTTTCCATTTCTTGACATTATCTTAACTGCAGTTTTCAGGAGATGAACTTGCCCAGAAGGACCTGTGACCTGAAGTAATAGCAAAAAATGGTGATGGTGAAAGATGTTTATAAGTCAAGCGGAGGAGCAATAAAATAATATAAAAAAAAACATAATATTTCACATGCTACATTCTGGCTTTTATGAAGCCAAGTGCTCCATATGTCATAGCTGGCACATCATTTTTTTTACTTCGTTGTACTTGATGCAAGTTTCTTTTTTGTCTCTTAAATGTTTCTGTCTGCTTTATGTTAATGTTACTTTGGCATTAACATGACTTTTTATGTGAGATCAATAGTCTATAACACTGAAACTTATCTAACTGTGTAGAAATGTATTAGTCCTTGTGTATTTCATGAACCTGAACACAAATGGTAGGATTTATTTCAGCCACATGGATATACATGTGCATTATTGTGTTTAACTGCACTGAATTATTAGTTACATATGCATATAATGCCAGTATGCATGTCATGCCCGTATTTAACTTCATGCAGATAACCTTTACATGAAACGTATCCTAGTACATATGGCTTTGGAATACAGAGACAAAAAAAGGGAAAGCTTTCACTGGGCCACAGTCTTCAAAGGTGGACACAAGAGGAAATATACTGTGAGAAGGAAATTTTACTAGAGAGAAAGAATGTCAAACATGACCACAGAGATGTACTTTTTGGCATAGGCCTACTTAAAACTTGAGGTCAAACGTGTACACAAAATGAAAATGTTGAATAAAATTTGTGGTCTACAGTTCCATCTGCCAAAAAACAACCCTAAAGCATTTTAAAACCTCAAATATTTAAACATTTTGTTTTTGGGAACTGCTAGTTTCTGTTTTTTTCATCTGAAACTGTTTTCATCTGTATGGACTGTTTAACAACCATAAGCTTTACTGAAAGATACCACCCATTCTGGAGCAATCAAATTCACATGTAAATATCATGTCATTGTCAAATAAGCCCATTTTTTAAAATAATGACTTCGTTTAGGAGGAATATTTTATTAGCGACAAGTATTCCAAAGGAAGTTGTTGCCAAAGGACTAGTTCATTCTAAAAAAAATCTTCATTCGAAACCTTTGCTATATCATGTCTGCCACTCTGCATACTCTCTGCTCACTTGTCCTGCAAGTGCCCACTTGTGAGAAGAGTCCAGTGAGACATAAGTCTGGAAGGGCTGTGAAAGAGTTCTGAGATGAGGCTCAGGATTCACTGCGAAACTTCAGCACAACTGGGTCAGCACATCTCCAAAAGAACAGGTCTAGAGGAGTGGTCCCCGTATGCAGTGGTTGAAGAACAGGTCTAGTGGAGTGGTCCCCGTATGCAGTAGTAAGTACCTATCTGAAGTGGTCCAAGGAAGAACAACTGGTGAAACAGCAACAAGATCTTGGATGGCCACAGTTCATTAACATGCATTAAGAGCAAAATCTCTCCTCTTCACTACCAAAAGCACCTACAATGTCCATCAGAATCAGAGCTGGACCAGGGACCAATGACAGTAGCTAGTCTGATCTGATGGACATGTTTCCTTCTCATCATGTGGATGGCCGGTTAGGTCTGTGTCACATACTTGAGGAAGAGATGTCACCAGGATGCACTATGGGATGAAGGCAAGCCGGTGGAGTGTGAGATCCTGTCCAATGTTCTGCTGGTTCCTGACATTCATATGGTTGGTACTTTGCTACATACCACCTTTATAAACATTGTTGTATAGACCAAATACACCAATTCATGATAAAGGTATTTCCAAATGGCAGTGGACTCTTTCTGCAGGATAATACACCCTGCCATCATGCAAAAATGGTTAAGGAATGGTTTTAGTATATGACAAATAGTTCAAGGTGTTGACTTGACCTCCAAATTCCCCAGATATCTGTTCGATTGAGACTGCTGAGTGAAAAATAAGTCCAATCCATGGAAGCCCCATTTCCCAACTTGCAGGACTTCTAGATAAAACATCTTACATGGAAAGTCCCCCATAAGATTACCCATAAGTATTTCTTAAGGTTACACATGTTGCTTGCAGAAAAATGCCTAGTTTTGCCTTAAGGATTTTCTTAAGAGAAATGTCCATAAACCCTTACATTTTCCCTTAAGTATTGATATTCCCTTATAAGTAATATATTTAAAAATGGTTAACTGTTGTGTAAACTGTCTGGAAGATGTTAAGAGGTGGATGGCTGTCAGCTTCCTCCAGCTGAATGAAGACAAATGAGAGGTTATTATTTTTGGAGCTCCACATCTTATTAACAGCATTTCCATTAAACTTGGTAATTTGTCCCCATGTGTCAAGTCCCCTGTGAGAATTCTTGGTGTTGTCTTTGACGCACGCTTCAGATTTATTAAACAAATCATATTTTGTTTAAAATATGTTGTGATATTGCATTACACCTACCCTACAACAGCTGGCAAGCTAAATACATTATTTGCACATACCTTCAACATTCTGGTTTGACAGCCAGTGAATATTTACAACATAAATCGTGCAACATTGCTGCCTTTATCTTGCTGTTTTTTCTTGTCTTTTGGTTTCTGATTTCTTAATATAATAATTCTTAGTAATATTTCTTTTCTTTTTGGAATATATATTTTTCTGATTTATCCATCGATGCAGGTGAGTATCAATGCAGATTCTTGTATCAAAATGCAGTTAACGTCCATCTCTAAGAAGCAATGGGAATCGATTCATCCAGTAGTATTAGTTCCAGTAGCAGTATTTTTTTCTGTCACTCTTGGGTGCCCTCTGGTGGCCATGCAATTTGAAGCAGGTTCTTAGTTCACTCATGTTTTGGGCCAGCCCTGGGAATACCCCCAACATCAATGTTTGAGAAACGAGAGAGTAACAAGTCCTAGTAGAACTTCTGTTTTTAAATGCTTTAAGTTTCAAGTCGCTATTATCTAACCAGAGTTTTAGATCTTTAATACATAAACTCATGGGCTGAAGCTGTGAGCGAAGCAGTACTAATATAAATCTAAATGTCAACAGCATACCAGTGGAATTTAAGGTCATAATTACAAATTATCTGGCCTAGCTGAAATGAAAAGGAGAAGTCTAAGGACAAATCCCTGTTGTAATCCTTGAACAACAGAGGCAGTGGATGATTTGTTTGATTAAATCGAGGTGAATGGTTTCCGCTAGTATAATATGACCATTACCAATTTAGAGCCAGTAATACAAATAGTTAAAAGTGCAGTAATACAAATAAATGGAAATCTATTATTAGCCTAGAAATGAGTATGTCATGATTTACAGTATCAAGAGCTTCTGTGAAATCCACAAGAACCAAAATACTGAGGAAACTGGCTTCAGTTGAAAGCAGCAGATCATTTATAACTCGTAAGAGATCAGACTTAGTATTGTGCAGAGTGAAAACGCTAAACTGAAATAGATCATGTAGATAATTTATTCACAGAAAAGCATGAAATTATGAAGCTACCACTCGTTCCATTAGTTTGGAAAAGTAAAGGAGATCGGACATGTGTCTGTCCAGTGAGAGTGGATGTAACATTCAAGAACACTCAAGAGCTAGGCAGAGAATACACATCTAGTATCAACATAAATATTAAAGTCACCCAGTAACAAAAGCAAGTGCATGAGGTTACTTTGAGTAAGTATCTTTTAAAAAATTGGCATGAGACTTGGGATGACAATAGATTAACAGCAGCAGCAATGAGGTATGAGAATGTTGTTGCATTATAGGCTGGAGATTCTCATGACTAATAAATTCTGGCTGAGAGCAAAATATGGCTGAGAGATTTTAAAGCTGGGGTTCACAGAAACATTATGCTTCTGTCAACAATGGCGCATGACACCATTCATCTGAACTGATCTCTGGAAATCCTTCTTACTGGTTACCGAGCAGCATACCATGACGAGATGTCATGGGTGGGTTGCTTTTTCCACGAGGGCAGTGATGTTGACAGCCCAAGTGAGGTCTTTCCAAGAATTTGGTTCCTCCTCATATTTTAGATAGCTGGTGATCATTTCTTTCATTTTGATGGTGTTGACTGCCAGATTGTTTGGCAAGCAGCATTCTATCAACAACACGCAGCCAACTCCATACAGGTATGAACATGTTAGAACATGGCAGTAGTAGTTTAACATACTGTCTATAACAGAACAGCCGGAGGGCAGGGGTGGGGGTAAACAGAGCTTGACAGTGGAAGATCTATGCACAGATATCTTTTTTTTCATTCCCATAAATCCTGTCACAGCAATTTCCCATGAAGAGACCCAAAACAACACAAACCAAACAAACTAACAAAAAAAAGAAAAATATTGTGCAAAAAGAAAGTGCATAAGATTAACTGAATAAAACTATCTTAGATTATAAGGCTTCGCAATCGTGGCAACCAATGGGAATTTAGGTATCTGATGAGCCTTTTTACACCTGGTTCATTTTTCCAGCAATCTCTCCCATTACTGACTTGTCTGCTTCTTACATATCTTCTGCTTCTTACAGACTTAATCACAAACAGGTAACTTTACATAGTAATTTTATATGATGTTTCTAGTCCTCTCAGCTATAATAAAAATCTATACATTAATTAATTATTCATACTTTCAGTTGGCCACACTGAATCATTGTGACGTTGTGAGGTGCGGGAAGCTGAAAAGAGCGACACCACTCCAACGAGCATTAAAGAAATCAAAACCGTTTTA
>JAOYMR010000018.1:7070945-7082859 GCA_025802075.1 Tenebrosternarchus preto | reverse complement strand
CACAGACACGCACCCACACAGACACGCCCACACAGAAACGAGACAGGGGCAGGCGGCCAGGGCGGCCACCGTGACAATCATGAGATAATTACAGCTGTCTTTATTTTACAGGATATTTGGAACTGGTAAGTTGTAATACCTGATGGCAATCCTACTGAAATAAAATAATTTAATAATTTCGTTTAAAATAATTGTCCATTGTGGTTTTTCCAGATTCACTGTCAATGTTGTTTCCATGGAATGGGTGGTCATACTGTTACAGGGTCGATAATAAATTGCCACCAATGATATTTTTTTTTTCTAAGAAAGGTAGAACAATGCCGTAACCACCACCTGGTACATCACTGAGAGGATCAGCAGGCAATTCAAACACTGGTTCTGCTGTCTTCACAGGTAATTGTATTTGGAGCCACCAAGAGCCTGCAGAATTTATGTTGCTTGTGTTGGGCTTTTTAACATGTCAAAGAGGTTTCTTGCCTTCGGATAAAGAATGAAAATGCGGTGGAACATCACAAACCTGACAAAGAGCAACAAAATTGATATACTGTCAGAGATGCCAGTCAATTAATTCTTTACACAATGTATATCCAGTACAAGGGAATAGCACTGATTAACTCTAAATTATCATTACATTTATTATAGTTATTGGTATCCTTAAAAACAAATGTCAACAATGTATACATGCTGAGTGTAGAGCTCATAGTGTTCTGTACAACCTGATGTCTTATACAGACACTAAAGACATCAGCCTGTGACTTTCATCGGTCTAAGTTCAGGTGTGTACCATGTGGGAGTCTTAGACCACCTGGTTTTGGTTTTTGTTACGATGGCATGGTCATCAAGAGCGTCATGGATTATGCTGTTGTGAAATACCAAGGGGGCAGGACAGGAGAGTTCAGAACAGCCTGAATAGAGAACACATTACCATTGCCCTGCGCCTTGAGCCGTCACCTTCTTCCCTGCCTTCAAGTAATTACAACTGCATCTTCAGCCTTGTTTATTTTTGTTTGGCTGAGTCAAGCATGGACAATAAATACTCTCAAGACCTTCACTCGCATCTTGCTCCCTCACTGCCGCTGCCGTTACACTTTCAATGAATTTATTGAAGTCAGCCAAAGTGCCAAAATCATTAAATGTATTTATATTATTTAAGAGTTGTTTTGTAATTGCAAAATTAAGTATAAAGAAATAACTGCAACTTCTTAATGGAAAGTATGTACAGGTTCTGGTTCGATTTTTCCTTCTTAAATTTCATTATCTCCAGCTGCACCTTTTCTTTTTGCACTCCGCCACTCCCTCGCAAACAACTGCAGGTTCACTTGATTTTCCTGAACACAGATTCCTGTGTTATTTGACGGAGTATACTCTATACATTTACTATTATTTATTATATTATTACGTTTGATTTGATAATAATTTCTCAGAAATTTAAACAAACTTATTTGCAATATTAATAGTAATTGGGTAGTTTTGTGTGCTACTTACTGGATACTGTTTTATATACTACTAGAAGAGGCCGCAGTATAACGGTAATTATCGTGCAATGCGCACTATTATATACTACGTTGTTTAGAACGCAACCAGTAGCTATATATTAGTTACACCAGAGCTTTTCATTTCCGACTGGAAAGGCGGTTCTTCCGGAAACGTAGCGATTTTGTCCAATGATTTTGGTATGAACGGAGTTTGCACCAATCACAAGACCCAACGTAGTAGCGTCACGTACACCATGACGTTTTTAATCTTTGCTACAAGGGCTAGACTGTTGCTCTCATTTAGCGAGGTCCGTGGTTTACAGCAGTAATACGCCGCCATGTCTAAAGAGGTAAAATTACACAATAGCAAAAACACCGTCGAAGCCATTGATCACACTTTATTGTGTTTGCTGTTGGGTTTGTATGAAACCTTGTGCTGGATTATTTACAGTTTCCTATTTGGTTTACTGATAACGCCTTTCTTTGTTCATTATGCATATCTGGAGACAAATAGCTAGCTAGCTAGTTAGCTTTTTATTGTAGTCTTTCTTGTTGGGGTTTACGATAATTAATGCAATTTATTTGGGGGCGGTATTTGTTCAGTGCTCAACAAAAGGAAATATCATTTCGCTGCAAAATGTAAACAAGTCTCCTTACTCTTTCAGGCGCTCGTATATTTATTTGTTCCGTATAGGTCCCTGTAGTTCCGCCATTTTATATCATGCGACCGAACCATGTTTGCCTTGTTTTTGTAAAGCAACGATAGATGGATGAATAGCTAACTGGCTAACGTTGACTCGAAATGGGCAGCGCGGTTGAAATGTTACATTATTTGCGGCACAATGTTGTCTTTAACTACTTTGCTTTAAACATCCTTTTTATAATAAGTTGCATTTACACTACGGTTTTAGAGCTGCCCACCTCAACTCCCTGTTTTCCGTTCAGGCGTTGCTGCTAGACCGGACACCTATTTGTCATTATTGTGGTGTGAACTGGTGGCTGCTTTCCATTGATAAGTTTATTTTAGCGTGTCACTGGGTCGCATAGCTTCAAGTCATCACAACTGTATAAAGGCAAATGCCTTGTAGTTAATTGATTTCGCATTGTAGACACCACACCTACTGACAGAAAGTCTGCACTTTAAATACTAGTTGGTTAGCTTCCTAGCTAGCTAGGATGCTTGCGGTCTGAAAATGCCAACAGTGGTCAGCACATCCTTCTATTTCGAAGAATAGAAAATATTCATGACTCCTGTGCCGTACGCCAAACTTAGTTTGTTGAGTAAAGTATAAATTTGTTAGTCTTTTACATCAAATTGGGCAGCTGTTGGCTACCATGACAAGTTTTAATTTTGTTTGCTATCTGTTGTGCTATATCCCTGCCCCCCCCATGCTCTCCTTTTAGGGTTGTCAAAGAGGCCTCCCTATTGAGTTGTGCAGACCTCTCATGGGTTGAGCGCTCAGTCCTAATATCATGTCTGCAGGGGAGAAAGCAATAAGGAGCTATATAGCATGGAACATAAGAGTACTGGATGAGGTGGGGGGGAAGGACAATGTCATGGAGCCACTGTAATGAACTGGGGCATCACTGCATCATGCTGCAGGGTTATTTAAACCTAAGATGGACCTTGTTCATTGAAGCATCCCCTGCAGTGAGAGGAGCAGCGTCTCTGTAATAGTAATGAGCGGTTTAAGTCAAGGCGAGGTCGGGGAGCACATTTACTGATGATATGCCATTTTCAGCAGGGACCCTCCAATTCTCAGAGGCTTGGAGAAAGATTGAAAGGACAATGGCTTTGTTTTTATCCATTTTCTTTTTAATATATTTTTTTTCTTATGTTTAGACTCCTCGCGAACCAGAGCAACTCCGCAAGCTCTTTATTGGGGGGCTGAGTTTTGAAACGACGGACGAGAGTCTTCGGGCCCATTTTGAACAATGGGGAACCTTAACAGACTGTGTGGTATGTTAATGATTTTGAATTTTTGTTTCACTCAAGTGAGTCCTACTGGGTTTTATTGTAAAATGACCCACATTGATTGCACAGGTCATGAGGGATTCCAACACCAAACGTTCAAGAGGATTTGGTTTTGTTACATACAGTTCTGTTAGTGAAGTTGACGCAGCTATGGATGCTCGTCCACACAAAGTGGACGGGAGAGCTGTTGAACCCAAAAGGGCAGTGTCACGAGAGGTAAGCTGCATCATCATCAGTAAAATTCTATTTTATTTAAAGCAAATTGGGGTCTATGTCCTGTTGTCCAAAATTAAAGTATATATATATACTTTAATCTAACCTGACCAGTCATTGTTAAAGGCACTGAAAGTGTGTTTTCCTCCTCCTCCCATCTTCCCCCTTTTACAAAGGACTCTTGCAAACCAGGCGCTCACTCAACCGTTAAGAAGATATTTGTGGGTGGAATCAAAGAAGACACTGATGAAGAACACTTACGGGAGTACTTCAGCCAGTTTGGCAAGATTGAAGAAGTCAACATCATGACCGAGAAGAACAGTGACAAGAGGAGGGGGTTTGCCTTCATTACATTTGATGACCATGACTCTGTGGACCGGATAGTCAGTAAGTGACTACTTGCATTGTCCATTTTCAAAGGGTG
This sequence comes from Tenebrosternarchus preto, assembly GCA_025802075.1. Taxonomy (NCBI): domain Eukaryota; kingdom Metazoa; phylum Chordata; class Actinopteri; order Gymnotiformes; family Apteronotidae; genus Tenebrosternarchus; species Tenebrosternarchus preto. The sequence continues at coordinate 7,078,772 of JAOYMR010000018.1, read as the reverse complement.
AAAACAGCCAAATGTGCTAATCAGCCATTTATTGCTTTTGCGTTTTAGTCCAGAAGTACCATACGGTGAATGGTCACAACTGTGAAGTCAGGAAAGCGCTTTCCAGAGAAGAAATGAATAGGGTCTCAATGAACCAAAGGGGTAAGTGTGAACACAATAGCAAACAACTGAAGATTCATGAACCCTTTAGAACTAAAGATCTACTTGACCTTGAGCTGTATCTTAATGGATCGGGTGTAGTTCCTTGTTGCCTACTTCCTGTGTGTGCTGTGTTGAATTTTAAAACAAACTTGTCTGCTTTAGGTGGCCGTGGAGGTGGTGGAGGAAACTTTGGTGGCAGAGGTGGAGGATATGGAGGTGTGGTTTTGTTACAGAACTGTCTGCTGTATGTGAACTTTACTGATGGTGTTTGCATTTGTGAATATTGAGCGTTTTCCCAACTCAGGTGGATATGGAGGTGGCCGAGGAGGCTATGGTGGTGGAGATGGATACGGCAATGGCTATGGAGGAAATGGTATGAGAACAAGTAAACCAGGCACTCCCTGAAAGATTCAGTGTTCCATATTTAAATTGAATAACATATTAATTACACGTTTATTAACATATTAATTGCATATTAAATGATGGCAAAGGGATATCTTTAATGTTGTATTTAATAATATACAAACATTGTGTGTGAAATTAGGTTCTAAAATTGTTCAAATTTCCACACAGGTGGCTATGGTGGAGGTGGTCCTGGCTATGGTGGTAACCGTGGTTATGGAGGTGGAAGCGGTGGTGGCTACGGCAACCAGGGTGGTGGTGGCTATGGAGGAGGAGGCTATGATAACTACAATGGTGGTGGAGGAGGAAACTTTGGAGGAGGTCAGTAATTTGTGAATTGTTTATCAAGATGGGGAGGGGCGTTTAACTGTGTGCGTTCTTGTGTTTGTCTACAAAAAATATTTTAATATGTAGCTTTTTTTGTGCTCTGTTTTATGGGTGTCTTGAGGAACCATACTATGATGTTGAGACCAAAATTATCACGTTGACTATTGTAGGCAACTTTGGAGGTGGTGGTGATTATAATGACTTTGGCAACTACAATAACCAGTCATCCTCAAACTATGGCCCAATGAAAGGAGGGAACTATGGAGGTGGCAGGAGTGGTGGAGGCCCATATGGTGGTGAGTGCATTTGTTTACATCCACTAGTGGATGCAGTAGTTTTGAAAATGTATTTAAAAAATGTTTAATGTTTGTCACTACTTAAAAAGGTTAAATATTTTAAACTTGCTGGTTTCCTTGTCAGGACTTTGCAGTGTGAATTTTAAGACGTGTGATTAAAGTTGTTTATAAAGTTAAAGTTGTGTCGGGATGAGTGTTTGTTTAATAGCTAATGATGGAAGCCGTTGTATACTGGCTGTAGCTTTTCAACCCCAACATGGTATTTGCATGTATGCTGTGGTGCTTTTTGTAGGTGGTTATGGCGGTGGTTCTGGTGGTGGCTATGGAGGTGGTTCTGGTGGGAGGAGGTTCTAGATTTTCAAGGTAAGCACAGGCCCTCTCAGTGCTGGGGTGGAGTCTAGATGTCACTGATGCCTGGCTCAGCCATGCGTTAGATCACCCAAATTTCATTAGACTTGTTTACAATTCAACGTGTCTGTGTAACCTGTAGAATATGGTTGCCCATACTTTCATTTGAGTATTTGAAGTGGACCGTAAATGTTACAATTGAGTTCAGTAAGTATGGGGGATCCAGCAGCAAACCTTCAACTCGCATCAAGCTAAGATCCAATCTCGCCAGCGGAGAGCCAATTTGAGCAGAGTTTGAAACATCCACGTCGTGGCATATGCGAAATCCTCTTCATTCTCTTTCCCTGCAGTGTCACATCTTAGCTGACCTGAAGGTTTGCTTCTGCGCTACTGCTTGTCATTCCCCTGCAGTGTAGCTCTTGATGGAGAAAAGGCAAAGAAAGGTGCAAAGTGTAACTGAATGTATGTTCCATATTGTTCAACAGGCCACAGTACTTAGGAGAGGAGAGCCAGAGAGAGAGGACAGGGAAAGGAGAGAATGAAGGAAGCAGGTTTACACCTAGATCTGCCCAGCCGAGCAGCGTGGTGGCGATATTAACGTCTGCCACGCGAAGAAACGTGTATAATAGGGGAGAAATCATGTGGGGAGGTTGGGTGGGCTGTGGGGTGGTGTGGGGAGGCATGTGAGGTCCAACAATGTTTGTCAAAAGTACTCTTGTCCTCGAGGACAATTATTAGTTTGTAGCTTTCCCTTGTGTCTATGAAGTGTAAATCATTCCAATGAGGTTTTAGGCAGGATTTTTTTTTTCTTTGTGTTTTGCAGCCTTAGGATTTTTTTATGTAAACTGCCACCAATCAAGACAAAATAAACGGCTCTTGGTTTTTTTTTTAATTTAACTGTGTTCCTTAGCGTTTTACTTGGTGAATAGTAAGTCTCAGTACTGGCTCCTATTGAATTATGCCATTCCACAGAGATGAACCTCAGTGTACACCTTATCTTTTGTGTGAACCTACTCTTTAACCTTAAAGTAAAGTAGTAGGTGGGGAGGTTGTCAGATCTGCGCAACCTTTTGTGAGTTCAGATTAAGTATATGAAACGTGCTTTTCAGAAAGCTGAACTACATCACTTTGTGAAAATTGCTGTTTATTTTGCATTTGAGTGTAGTGCTGAATTACTTTGATACATGTTTACCAATTTGCCTTTGTCTAGATTTAAGGTGTGTTTAGTTGCAGTACTGCAGATTTTTTTATTTTATTTTTATTTTGCCAGTGCTGAGACTTGTAGCCCTCTCATGAACAAAAAAAAAACATTTGAGTTTGGTTCCCCTTGCCAGTGGGAGGCAAGCTCACAATCAGTCTATCCAATGAGGTGCCAGCTGAGATTCTAGCCAACGGAAGGAGCCAGCTTAAAGCCTAGCCAATGAGAAGAGACAGCTGATGAGCGGTCCATCGAAAGGCTAGCCATTGGAAAGAGCCAGCTCAGAGGCTAGCTAATGGAAATCGCCAGCTAAGGGAGAGAAGTAGCACGATCTTCGCTGGGAACAGGTGAAGCAGGGGACAGCAGAGTCTTATTGAGAAAATACTTGCTCATGTAAGACTAGCAAGAGACAGCTACCGAAGTGAAGGTATTTTACATACCAGACTGGTAGGTAAGAGGCAAATGTGAGTTCTTTTTATGTGAATATTTTTAAATTGGGTAACAGTTTGGCTATTTTCATGGTTGGTCAAATTTTACTGCAGAAGTAATACCAGTTGTTAAAGAATGGTTTATCTTTGTTAGAGTAGTAATGTATTTGTTGGTGGTGCATGAGACACCTATGAGTAGAACTGCATAGCGCACTAAGTAGAACATAGTGACGTTTTCCCTGGCTTGTTTTCTGAATTATTTTTTCTTATTTAACAGAACCAAATGGGTGGATTTGTTATTCCTCAGTGTGAACAGTTCATGCAAGGCCCAGCATGCACAGGTGGTTTCCATGTGAAGGTTTGTGACCCCAGCCCTCTTTCTCAACTATTCCCAATTTAGTCATATAGATTACCTTTTTATATCTTGTTCTTGCATGTGTTATGGTCTGAGGTTAGTTGTTTTGAAGTCTACGATGGTTCAATTCAGTTTAGCTGTGGAAGTCATGGGACTGTCTGGCTTATGTTCATTTATCCATTTTTTTTCAAGTGTTGATCAGTGCTTTCAATCATGTATATGTCTGTTCCTCCTCTGAAGCTTGACATCTTTTTTTTTATTTCAGGCCATGTCGGGTCAGGACCAAATCTCTGCGGGTGGATCTTCTGTTTTGATGTGGGATGTGGTTTTTTATGTTTTTAAAATAAAGTTTTTACGACCAAACATTTGAAATATTTTGTTGTCATCAAGAGGTTTGAGGAAAGGACTTTCCAAACTTTTTATATATGCAATGACAATTTTGTCAAGTAGAGCTATTGGTGAACTTTAGCCAATAATAGTTGTACCACTCGTTTGTCATTTCAATAACACTGAAGAGTTGGGGTAGATCTTGTATTTAGGACTGTTGTAAATGTATATCCACTGTTGTAAATGTTGAGCTGCACCTAACAGTTTCCCTGCATTGGCTTATGTGCTTTGCATAACGTATTTTAAGTGAGACTTAGTTTTGCATTTAGGTGATCATGCATTGGGTAACCCAATATAAAGAGGCAGAGTGAGAGTATAGGTGGTTTGGCTTTTCCCTTCAGAAAAACTTGTTTCAGCATCAAGGTCTTGTGTGTGTTTCTGGAGCAGGTATTTGTGTTTTAAAGTACTATAAGGTTTTTGACATTTTTAAGCATTAGCAATGATTTCTTGGAAAGTTTTATTACGGTTATTTTCAGAAGATGGGTCTTTTGTGCGTATAATGATGGCAAAAAATATATACATTCAGAGCCTGCTAAGCTTTATTGGTTATCTAGGAATATTTCACGCATACTGATCTAAACATGTTCACTCTTTTATGATCACTCGATACAGATGCCATGTTACAATTACGATTTGTAAGGTTTCGGAACAGGCTTTGCACGCATACTGAGTTCAACCCTGACGCTAACAATTGACTGAACAGTTGTACATGCACAAAGTGCACAGAATCATCGTGCTACGTTTTCAAGGACACTACATGGGCAAATTAAGTCATTTCTATGCGGGTAGGTTTCCTGGCACAATTTACTGGCTGAATGATGGTTTATGGCAAGATCACGCCAGTCCTTTTTTTGTTCCGATTTCCCACTTGACGACCTGGAGATCGCCGAGAAGGAAACCCCACACTGAGGCAAATCAGTGTTTGCGCAGTGCTCAAAAAGGGATTCTGGATAGCTACACTGTTCAAAAAGGCTGTTGGAGAGCTTAGCCGACGCCCGAAAATTACTAATCAGTTATGCAGTACGGAAAGTGAGGTCCGAAATGGCAGTGAGTGCGGCGTTGTTCATTCTGTGTGTGTGTGTATCTATATATTTTCCCACTGCAAATCAAACAGTTTGGAATGCTCGCTTCTTGCTGACGTCTATTTTTGTAAGAAAAATTACTTCGCCTTGGTAGTTAATGAGAGGTACATGCTGCAGTCGGGAGAGGAGATGAGCAGACAGTCGACAAGGCTGAAAAACTGGCGCTTCTGTCGTGGATTCATACAAATATGCTCGCACGCGAAATCGAATGTTAGAATATACACCCACACACACTAAATATTTTAGTTGCTTGCGTGCTGTATTAACTACAGTTAATAGGCACATGCTTATCAAGGGGCTTTTGTATCCGTCGCTGAGCTTGCGGCACGATATAATGGCATATCCGGTAATGTCGAGCAAACCGGAAAAAACTGCCCAGGTGCCCTGCATCTGTGCTTCGTAGTTGAACTAGTCTCCTGTCTCGTTCCCGTTGTCACGTCTCGCGTTTATTTCGTGGCAAAGTGTAGTTTGGAGGCTGGACAGACTCGTCGACATATTCAAGGTTGATTTGTGGTCAGCGAGAAAACTGCAGTGGCGGGAGAAGCTGGGGCAGAGTTCGATTTTGCACGTGCACATAATATCCACATACAAGAAATTTATTGAATATCCTTCCTGCTGTAATAACTGCCGTTTGTGGGCACAAGTTTGTCAGTAGAAATTCTAGCCAATGCGGATTAAGGGGTTCAAATTCAAAGTAAAAAAAAAAAAACAACAACAACACGGCACCGAACAATACATAACCTTGTTTTGGATTTGTATCGCTATTGTTGTAAATAACTTCTATGTAGGTAGCAATGTATTGTAAAAAAAAAATCTGGGTTCTTCATGGAAACCCCGTCTCAAGGAGAGAACGCTAAAAATAAACCGGCAAAGAACTTAATCTGTATAGTAAGATAACAAGCAGTCGCAATAGTTAAACCAGCTTAAGTTCTGTAGCATAACGAGATCTATAACTAAAACATCAGTTACATGAGCTAATAACTGTCAAAAGCGTGATCGTTTGATGCGTAGAAGAATAGACCGGAGACAGTGAGTTCCCTTTCAACCGTTTATTGCCACAGAGATCTCTGGAGATGTCACTTCACAGCGCAGTGCGAGCATACAACATTTACACACACTCACGTATTCAAAAAAACTTCCCTGTTCTAAGCTGTACTTTTTCTGACTGCTCAAGGACGTTTTCCTGTTTTTGGCACATACTTACTGTCTCTGCGCTTGTAAGTGTCAGGGAGTCCATGTCTTTCTCACAGCTGCAACTAAACGAGTATATGTTCCCTTAATATGAGCGTTAACCCTTGCAGAGCATTCTAAGTAATATATGAATATATGTTAAAGCTAAACAGTGTTAAAGCTAAGGATTACATATTCCAATATTACTTCAGCTAAATAATAGCATACATGCTAGGCTATTGGTTCTGGCTGTTTATACACCAAATCTACCCATATTTAATGCAGGCCCATCACACCTTTTTCTTGTAAAGTTTATATAAGTATTTAGTAGTGCTGGAGCAGATATAAGTATTTACTTATATAAGTATTTAGTAGTACTGACTGCAGATACCAGTTTTGAAATCTTCAGCTGAGGTTCTAAAGTCCTGATCAGACGTCAGCAAGTCGTGTAGAATGAACAGTACAGCATACAAATGAGTAACACATGTAGTGTGTCTGTAGTATTAAAGAATAGAAATGATTATCCGTATATTTATTTCACAGTTGTGCCAGTTGTTGCGGTTTTAGAGGATGGATTATCCAGCAGGAGGCCTCAGAATTGCTAAAAGACATCCCTATCCCTCACTCCCTGTTGTTTGAGGGATTAGGCAGGTTCTAGATGGAGCATTACTAGAGTCAGTCCAACTAGTTTTTTTTACCAGGGTGAATGAATGCTACTGTTCATTCCTGTCCATTTTTCCATGTGGTTTGTGTTTCTCTTTGGCCTGCCATGTGTGCTTCCAAGGGTTTGAAAAAATCCCTGACCTGGGAATAAAGATATGCCAGTGGAAATACACCGCATCTACTGTCCACAATGCTAATCCTTTCACAGAGAAATATTTAGTGACATAATGAAAATCAGTACTTTTTTTTCTCAAAGGGATGTAATTTCCATTATAGCTGAAGAAATATTTAATTGCAAAATGAACACAAATCATAGACATTAGAGAATGTTCACATATGTTAAAATTATGCTGCGCTGAACTTTATGGGGAAGTAACAATGTTTTTTTTTAAGTTTTTGTTTCACACACGGACTACAAACAAATTTAAATCAGGAGGATTTTTCTATAAATAAATCTTCAAAAAAACTTTGTGTTCCTTGATCTGATGTCCACGCTCTTGTTACAGCACAGTGTTGCTTCACATCACTTCACATGTTCCTTTGCTTTTTCTATTACATATTGGTGTACATAAAATTGTGGTTAAAAGATTAAAAAGTTTTTGCTGTTGGCTCCCTTAACAATAACCCCCTAAACAATGCTTCTGAAGCTAGGCATCTTAATGATGGAGTTACCTAATTTATATTTAGGTACAGTATAATAAGTACATATGTGCATATATGTGCATTGTCACAGTGATGGGTGTTAGCTTGCCCAGTGTTTGGTTTATCTGCCTCCAGTTTTGAACATTCCTGGTCAGACACAGGAAGCAATCTTGTGACCAATACCATGTGACATGGGGGGTGGGGGGGATTGGGTGGGATAAAGGCTGTAGGGACAGAAATGAACTTGAAGAAGAAAATGAAGTTGTGTCTTCAGAGCCACAGAGTGTGGAACTGGGCACTGCCATGGTGGTTTTCCATTTTTCTTTATATATCATTCATTAGGTGATTCAGACAATATAAAAATCAGACCAAAGTCCCAAAAACAAAA
>JAOYMR010000018.1:7058473-7070845 GCA_025802075.1 Tenebrosternarchus preto | reverse complement strand
TTTCCATTTTTCTTTATATATCATTCATTAGGTGATTCAGACAATATAAAAATCAGACCAAAGTCCCAAAAACAAAATATCTGAATATGTTCTGTGTCTTAAAAAAGAAAAGAAAATACATAATTTGACCTTTATGTTCTTTTTTGAAAATAGATACAGATTAAGTGGACCAAAATTTGTTATTTACAGTGCATAAATGGAATAATTTATTAATTGATTGCACTTGTTTGAGATATAATGAAAAACTTAACAGAATTGAGACAACATCTGTTGTAAAAGGCATTATATAAATAAAACTGATTTGATTTGAATTATCTGTTGAATTTTTATACATTTACAGACTGGTTCTAGAAGTTTAAGTAGGAAAACATACATTTAATTAAATATGAGCTGTGCTGGATTTAGGTACTTGGGTTTTGTGTCATTATCACTGGTCTTCTGCTGTGTGGTTTGTTGGCTGCTCTTCATCTTCGACATCCACCATGAGAGAAGGGCGCAGGAAAAAAAATACTGTAATACACTTGTTTTTTATATTCATTGTGTTAGTTTCTTCAAGTAGAAACTTTATAGACAAATCTAAATCTAAAAATACAAGCCAACGTAAAATTCCCTAAATTAAACATAGAGGTGAGCATCAGACCTGAAGCCATCGTCAACAATGTAGTTACGACTAAAGACCTGTAAACATAGGGCAATACAATACAGAAAAACACAGAATATCACATATTATGTTACATGAACTTTACTTTTTATTAGAGATATATAAACATTTATAGGGTACATTTGCTTTTTTGGTTTAGTTTGTCAGGCATAAGGCTACATTAGAGACATTAGATAACATTAACTAAAAGAACTGAAAATGTCAAATGATAGAGTGAAATTAATGATCTGAGACAGGTTTCAGAACATAATGAATACAGCATAACCAGCTTACATATTAAAATCTTGCCTAGCTAAATAATAGTCACTTCTGGCCTAACCTAGAATGTAAACAGAACTGCCGAATAGGCTAAATTGTTTTCCCATTTGCCAGATGTTTAATATGTTCTGCCTTTAAAATTCTATAAAAGTTGGCCATAAATTGGAAATGATGGCACCTTGGAAGCAGTCTATATGCCACCTGTGCTATAAAAAGGCACCTTTTGATAAATAGCTTAAATAAATAGCTTTTGATAAATATATTAAACCCAAATAAGAAAATGAGTATACTTCTCTCATACTTGATATGAATTATATATTTATAACAGGTATTTATAGGTATCAGCTTGAATCTTGTGTTTAGCAGTATCTTTGACTCTAATCTACTGTACAGGATATATTCTAGCTGACCAAGCACGTTTTATGTCACTCTGGATAAGAGTGACTGATACATACCATAAACGTAAATATATTGTATTGTTTGTTTACTTCTTCCATCCTTCCACAAGGGGGCGCCAGAGGATGGAAGATGTGTTAGTCTAAGGTATTTACAGCATTTGACCAGTGCTTATCTTATCCAGTGCGACTCTAGAGGTAGCACCACACCTCCATAAGTGGTGAGATAGTTAGTTTTGAAATAGTTAGGTTATTTAGACATTTAGACAAATTCCTGGTGATTGCAAAAAAATATATATTTTGAAATTTAATTTCAAATTGAATTTTTAGTGTTACACCCCTTAGAGTTCCATCTCCATTCACAAAACATCAATTAAAGTTTCATCTTTCTCTGATTGACATCTGCATTGTATATAGTACTGACTAAAACCTATATTAACACATGACACTATGAGGTTATAATGTGCCCTAATTTGAGTCTAATTTACACACCTTGAAATATTCAAAACCTGCTTTATGTCAGGTCAAGTCAACGTGTATTTATATAGCATGAATCTGGATCTCTGGTATCTCCTGGAGCCTCAGATGTAGCATGAGTAGCTTGACTGAGTGGGAGGTGAAGAGAGAGAGAGAACAGGGAGAAGGGCAATTTTATGTCCATTTTACTTTTATGTAATTTTTTTATTTAGCTGTACATAAAATCTACACACACATATTATAAAGCACATATGTTACATTACAAGTATGTTAAAGTATGCACATGCTAAGTATGTTAACACACACAAGGAATTTGGTTCTGGTTGGTGACTCTCATGCAATACAGAGAATATACAGACAATACACAATATCCAAACATTAAGTGCAAGTGTGTGCTTGCAACAAGGTAGTGCTAACAACAATAATGATATGTACGGAATTGAAATTGCAATGTATGATTATCTATACAATATGATATTTGTCAATGTGAAGTAGTGTATAATAACAATCTGAAGAAACAAGAGCAGCTATGGCAGCTGTTCATGAGAGTGATGGCATGAGGAAAGAAAGTTTATCGTGTTTAGTGGCTGCTCTGAATCAGACTGTGATGGATGTTCTCAGGACAGGTTTGATGACTGTGGTGTAGAACTGGATCAGCAGCTGTTGTTGTAGACCACATTTTGGTCACTGGTGCAGAAAGTACATCATCTGCTGGGCCTTTTTGAGGATGGAGTTGATGTTGTTCTACCACTTCCGGTCTTTGGGAAAGGCAGTTTCCAGAAACTTGAAAGTGATACTAGCCTGTTGCACATTCAGAAGGGGGTGGGGGATTGACTAAAGTCCACAGTCATTTCCACAGTCTTTAACTCCAGGTTGTTCTGGCTGTGCCAGAACACCATCCGTTCAACCTCATGCCAATATACAGACTCATCCAATGTCCTTGGTGTAATCTGCAGCTAGGTTCTTGCAGATGCAGTCATTGGTGTGGAGATAGAAGTGCATTGGGAAGAGGACACATCCCTGGGGAATGCCAGTGCTGACTGTCCGTATAAAAGAAGTGACTTCCAGCATGCAGTCTCATGTTCTTCAGTCGATCAAAGGACTTTATGACCACAGATGCCAGAAGAACAAGCCTCTAGTCATTCAGTATGTGATGGAGGGTTTCTGGGGGTCCGTGATGATGGCAGAGAGTTTGAAGAAGGAGGGGACTTCACACAACTCCAAGGATCTGTTGAATATCTGTGTGAAGATTAGTCAACACAAACTTTAAGGCAGGAGCTTTAACACTAGACACCATCTGGACTTTGTGCTTTTTTTGTTTTCTGTCTTTGTAAGTGTCAGCACACGTCTTCTTCACATATACTGAATGCAGTCTGCAGTATCAGGGGAGAGGGTAAGGAGGTTTCCAGAGGTGTGATGGGAGCTGTTGTCATTGGGTTGAATGGGGTGAGCTCTGTAAATTTGTCCCTTTCAACCTGCAGTAGAAGACATTCAGGTCATAAGACAGGTCTTTTTTGCTCTGAGGTATGGGGGTTGGGGGGGGGGGGGGTTGTCTTCTCTGGTTTATGATGTCTTTTGGACATCTGACCTCTTTTTCAGCCTTTCAGTGTTTCTTCTTTAGCTACTTCAATCTCCTTTGTCTCCAATGGCTTGATATTGTTATATGTGCCGTAGGTCTTGGTTTGCACATGCATGTCTTCACAAAAGCTGACGTAACATGTCACAGTGTCAGTCAGTCCATCCATGTTTCCAGTTTCAGTTCCAGTAACATTCCAGTCGGGCCTGCTGTCCTTGCTTTTTCTGCTGGTCAGTTTCTTGATTGCCATAGTCTTTGCACCTTTTTGTTTCTGGCTGTAGGTTGGCATAAGATTAACCAAGCTGGGATCAGAGTTCTCCACAGGTGTTTAGGGAACAGAGCAATGGTGATCCAGTGTGTTATTATCTCTGGTGGGACAATTAATACACTTTCCATTCAAAACATGTGCTGCTGTTATTAAAAAATATATAAATAAACTTTTAAAAAAAAACAACAACTATAAATAAACTTTAGAAGGCCAGTCACTACCCACCATGCTCTCCCTCTTTGATGACAGTCCCACTCTCCAGCTGAAATGTAGATTTTTGATTGGTTCTGCTAACCAATCCAAGTTCTGACTATCTACCAGTTCATGCCTTATAGGACAGTGCGTTCCAAGGAGTTAAGTGTTTTTTTCTTCCCCCAAATAAAACCAATTTTGGCTTAGAATTAGAGGGGTGTCACCCTACTTGTTTGAGACAAGATGAGTCAGATCCCACTCTGTACTGTTTCTGGCAGACTTACATATTTACATATTTATCTGTATGACTGTATGTATGTTAATTTGGTAACTGAATCGATGATCGTGCTAGAGATGAGCTATAGGTGCATTATCAAGGAGTTTATCTAATATGTTTTATGGAGCAGATTAGAACCGATTTGTAGAAGGCCAGTTTAGCTGCAGGTTTTCATTCCAAACATATTTGGGCATGTGTGGAATAACTGTTTAAATATTAACACATTAAACAAGTAGAATCATGTGTGCTCTCATCTTGGTGGAATGAAACCTGGTAGCCAGTACTGTTCTTTTATAGTGTGAAGAAAATGGATCTCCGAACAGTGTAATAGACCCATTTCTGCCCCTGCATGTGTTTGCCTTTGAAGCCTTAAGTTACTATGATTTGATCCTATGACAGCATTATTATTTTAGGGATGTTTTAAGGTGTGACAAAATTAGCACATAAAATTAGCCTTAGAGTGAAATACAAAAACTACAGTCGAATCATCATCATTTTGATGCGTTGTGACAGGCTGAATACAAATCCTGTACATTCTTTTGATTTTTTAACACATGCAGAAATCTATTTTCATAACCATGATGAGAAATGCTGTGAATTTTGTTGTTGTTGTTGTTGTTGTTGTTGTTGTTGTATATCCTGTAAGCTCAATATTTCTTCAAAGTTTTGGTTGCAGTTAGGATGACCCTGTGTGTTTGTGTGTCAGACTTGCAGCCCAGACCCTGAGGCAGAGTCCCAGTGAGAGATCAAAACTGTCTTCTTGCTCTTCTCTTCTCCACCCCCTGTCGCGTCAGCGAGCCCTTTCTGAGCTCCCCCACGCCCTGTATCCTGGGCCGAGGAATGAGCCGTAGGAAATACTGACAGAAGGAGAAAGATTCCTTGTCATTCCTTGTTCAAGGCACTGCCAGATCTACTAATCTCACTGACACCGACAATTTATCATCCATTTGTCTGAAGCAAAATCCATTTCCCAACATGATCCCACTCATAGGTTGCCGAGGAAACTAGAATTTGATTGTCAGAGGCTGAAACAAGCAGTAATAAAAATGAAATAATGAAGAATGAATTTATATATATATTAAATTAAGTGATACTTGGGAAATAATCATAGCTATGCATCAAATGCCACATAACAGCAGAAATTAAAAAGTCTTAATTCCAACAGTTATCAAAACAGGATATCAAAATTAGGTCACATAAATGCACATTCAAATCTGAACCTCAAAGTGAACAATTAGGAGCATACATTTGTTCTCTATTACTGAGGGAAAACAGCTTCTTCCAGGACTTATTATGAGAAAACACAATTTCATCAGTGCCTTTTTTTTTACCAGTAGCAAGTAAACACAGACCTTTCTGTAAGAAAATTATTCATATTAAGGTTCACAGTTCTTGAGGTACTGTAGACTACAGGGACATGCTGTTAGGTTTATGTGTTATGCACGTTTAATGTTCTGTCGAAATGCTGGAATGAAAGGACCTTTTCTCTTACATTGATCTTTTGGCATTTGCGTTTGTGCAGTTTAAATTGCCTGCTTCCTACCCAGGGAGAACAGATGACTTCCAACACTTCCCTTTACCTTACAAACTCTTCTAACATGCTGCAGCTGCATGGTTTAGCGACACACTTACATGTAGCTTGATCTCTCACACACTTACGCACCCTCTCGTCCACAGAGCAAATGGAGTGTTTTGCTTCCATGGCATGCACTTGTGAGACGCAATACGCACACACACACACACACACACACACACACACACACACATCCTCTTAGTATACTTTAGAATACTTATGGCCAAATCCATGTCTCATCAATCCTGGCTCCAGTTCTTTGAACTCTGCATAACACTTAAAGGCATGTTCCCTTGCATCAAAGTGCGCTCTTAAGTTAGGAAGGCTGGAATATCGGGAATGGTGTTGGTGTAAGAGATACTGCTGGGCTAAATTAACCTCCTGTCAGTGTATGAGTTTATTTATGGGCCGTTCTGTCAGGTGGTTATGTTCTGGAGTGCAACAGGCAGCTTAAACTACTTACTCCTTACTTAATCAGAAGTATGGCCTGTGTGTGCATTTGTGTGTGTGTGTGTATGTATGTATGTGTGTGTGTGTGTGTGTGTGTGAACGAGTGTAAAGTCATACAGAGCATGTTAACTGTGGTCAGATTACTACACTATATACAAGAGTGTGTATGTGTTTGAAAGAGTGTGGTCATTCAGTATGTGTTACCAGTGTTCATAGTACTCTATACACGTCTCTGTGTGTGTATGAATAGAAAGGCATCATAGAGTTGTGTCTGAGTAAAAGAGAGTAGAATCTGAAATGTTTTGGAGTGAAAAGCCTTTTATACTGATTTAAATGTATGTTTGAATAGAAAAATGTTTGATAATTATAATACGGTATAAATTGTAATGCAATTATGCTTTAGCATTCACAAAGCCACCTTGTATGACGAGTTGTGAACATTAAGATTAGGTGGGACAAAGATTTCACTTGTTATAATTCTTGGTAGTTGGACATGCTAACCAATCTCAATTTTCATATTCGACTGCAAATAACGATGTCTACTTAGATATGGCTCTCCAGGGTTATCCAAGATCCTCAGGATTTCTAGAACTTGTTCTCATGACCTTTAACCCTTTTCTCCATGTCCACACTGCCTTTGCAGGTTCTGCAGAGTTGGCTGAGTTCATTGCTGTCCGGTACAGTGACCAGGGCTTTCTGGCCCTGTTTCCAGATAGAAATGCTCTTCCTCTGCACATTCTATGTATGACTCAAGATGTCAGTGATCTCATGGACGAAACCTCTTCAGATCAAAAATCAGTCCAGCATGGTTGAGGACCCAACTACAGCTATTATGAGCTGTTACATTTGAAAGTGTGAAACTGAAACAAACAGTAGACAATGAAATACATTTTGAGGACCATGTAACAAATATCCCAAAAGCAGTGGTTCTCAAATTGGAGAAACCCCAGGGGATACCCCAGATGAAAGACATTTTGTAAACCTAATACTGTATTATGACACCAGCACCACTAAGATTACTAACTGCCATGGCCAATCCATTTTCAAAATTTAAGATACTCTCAGATTGGGCAGAAGTCCACACACACATGACCTTATGACCCCAGACTTGCACGTCTGCTCTGTCTGGAATGTCTTAATTAAATCAGCCACCAAGGATTTGGCTGTAGACTCCTTCATCCATAATCAAAATCTAAAAAATGTATAACACATTTAGTCATTGTAGCCCAGTATGGAAAAATAGGCGTTCTGGGAAAAAAATTCTAACTGAGCTAGTCCAGTTACTAATACTAATACCTACTGTTTATGATACTACAAAATCTAAAAGGGGAGCAAAAACGTGAGGATACGAATGCATGATGAACATGCAACTTAAGCTGAATGTCTTAGAACCCTCCAGTGAATCTTAGAACCCTCCAGTGAATCTTAGAACCCTCCAGTGAATCTTTATCTTAGAACCTTCCAAGTGAATCTTTATCTCCCATCACTTCCAAACTTGTGACCATTGATTAAATAAATAAATAAATAAATAAAATAACAACAAGAGAGTGGATGAGAAATGTTGAACTGTTAGAGTTCATGGAAACAAATATTTTGAAGCATTATGAACTGAATGAAAATTTCTTGTAGACACAATCCACAGCCTTGATGCACTGCTCCATAAAACTAGAATTAAAAATAATACAATAGCTAAGTCTTGTATAATGAACAAACACAGTTCTCTCCCTACTTGGCATACCTGCAAAAACCTGTATTTCTGTAACGCACTTCCTCATGTGAGATTTATGACCTTGGTAAGCTCACAACAGACAGTGCTCTATAATTATGTGTGTGTGTGTGTGTGTGTGGATGTACAATAACTTTGCTGTGGGACATTCCTCTATGACCCATTCACTTGTAGTGTTCTGGATTGATTGATGGTAGATCTCTCTCTCTCTCTCTCTCTCTCTCTCTCTCTCTCCTTTTCTCTGTGTCTTTCCTTTCCTGACCTTTCAAACAGAGCTGTTTAGGGTGTAAATCTGTCTCTCTGGTCCTCATTCTCACAGTCTGACAAAGGTGAAGCCCCTGCTGGGAGGAGATGGTTTGGGAACATGCCTTCAACCTTTTCATATTATTACAGAAGCAGCATAAAATACTTTCAAATCTGAAACACAAGGAAACAGTGCATTACTGCAAGGATGTAGACTATGTCACAACAGAAACAGGAATGATCAAATAGTAGCCAACAAACAAGGCCATTTCCATTACATTTATGTCATCAAAGATGAACATGAGCTGTATGAGCAGACATGTAATGACAAAATAAATATACATATTTCTATAGATTTTTAAAGCATTTAACACTTGGTACAGTGGATACAATGCGTGTAGATTTAATAGATTTAATAGTTCCATTTCAAGAACTATTGGTTGCTAAATGTAAATAGGGTTACACTTTATTTTGATGTCTGTTTTAACTCTACAGATTATCTACATATACAGAATCTACAGATTATTAACATACTGAAACAGGATTAAGGTTAGAGTTAGGTTTAAAATTAGGTGTAGGTTTTGGTTTGAAGTTAAAGTTAATTTTAGGGTTAGGGTTTATGATTAGATTTAATAGAATCAATGGCATTTAATTTATATTTCAGTTGCATTTGATTGATATGAATGTTAGTTAAGAACGAATCATGTACAAAGCACCTACAGCAAAATAAAGCATTACTGTAAACAGACCAATTTGTCAGAATGTGTATTTGTAAACACTATATTATTTCAAAATCTAAGTACGATTAGTTACCGATTTCTAGTAGGATGGTGGTAAAGCAGATCTGAACATTTCAGATTAGGGGCCTTAAGAGGTCATAAAGCAGGCTTTTGTGAACTGCATTCTGGGCCATGACTAGTCATAACTGTATTTTTTTCTAACTAAAAGGCGTGTGTGTGCTTGTATGTCTCGCTAGTGTGTTGCATTTGCAGAGACTGAACTGAAGTTTATTGCACTTGCTTCATCAGCCATCCCCATTCCTAAGATGCCCCAAGACAACAGCTGTGTCTAAATAGATGGCAATAAACATGAGTCTAAAAAGAATGCCTTGAGGTGTGTGTGTGTGTGTGTGCGAAATAGAGAGACATAGAGAGTGAATTGAATAGTGTAACATAAATAGAAAGTTTATATTATTTTTAGAATAGGTTTGAGTGGACAAAATCTTCAATTTACAAATTAGGCACTCACTAAGACAATTGTAACTTATGTAAATAAGTTATAACTTATGTAAATAAATACTTTTTTTTTCTTCGTAATCCACAGAACTCTCCTTAGTTCCACAAAGCTATGTGGCAACTGGAAAAAGATTGTCAGCCACAAGGGGGCGGAAGTGATTCATTTTCTTTCCTGTCTATATCATCATAATGATAAAACGCATAACCCTGTAAGGCCAGTAGAGCTGTGTACAATACATCGATAAATCGCAAATAGAAAAGATACAGTCATGGAAATATCGATATTTCTGAATGTTTATGTTCTTTGTCCAGTGTGAAATTAATCGTTCAGTTTCAATTGCAGCATTTAAAATATCCAGCAGGTGGCCCCTCAAAAAGAAAAAAAAAGTGACTTTAGGAAAAATCAATGCATTTCTATAGGAAAAAACACAGAAAAGCAGTTGCAGTTATCACCTTTTAACTTTAAAACTGACGTTTTGGTAAACATGGGTGCAAAAATATAAATTTCATTTAAATGATCATTTCAAGCATTTCAACATTTGTGAGTTCTGATAATATTCAGAGTTAAATACTTTCCTGTTATTGGGAAGTTAGAAGTTATTGCCTATATTCATTAAATTTTTTTGCTATTATTTTCGGTTGTTTTCTCTATATTGATACATTTAAATGTACTCTCCCAGTTGATTGTTGTTAGTCTTGCTTTGTTAATAGTTATTAATGTATTAGTTAATACATACTACTACTACTACTACTACTACTACTGATAATAATAATTAAAACCTTATACTAGGCATCATTTAATATTGTGATGCATAATAATACATATTTTATTATGGAGCCATATGACAAATGTAGCAAAGCAATGTATAATAGTCTTAGAATGTTTTTCACACTCGGCATGTGAGTATAATCTCTCTGGTGTGTTGCAAATGTATATTGGCTACTGTCTAATACCACAGATGATTTAGATGATCTAAATGTAAGATCTAAAGGGTTTAGGATCTGAAGACCAATCTTTTTAAATGAATTTCAATATAGGCTGTTCAACTATTTATATTGTTCTTAAAAACAAATTTAAGTATAAACCATTAGATTTAAAACATGAGTCCGGTGTGACTAACCATTTGCCTGGTACTGTGTATATCTAGATCTTACAGCAGTGATTCTAGAAGTAAACATAAGATATAGTGCAACATGATCACTTTCCCTTTCTGATATTGATCTTCTATGGTTATATATTTGTGTTGTTATACGGAGCTGCTGATATAATAACAAAAGATGAGAATAATGAAAATCACATGATAGAACAATATACACATGTACTTTGAATAAGGGATAGATGGGTTAAACAAGAGTGAAGGAATGACATTAACACCTGAGGGAAACGTGTGTAAGGAGCGGGTGGCTAAAATGCATTTGGATTGTATACAGTGACGACAAACATGAATGTGTTCAAATCGTGGTCATGGTTGTGCAGGTACTCGGACAGACAGTGGGTGGCAGCCTAGGGAATAATCCTCCTATAAAGATAAAACCACACATAATACAACGAATGCAAGATGGTTAACAAGCTCTTTTATTGTTCATTTGGTTGATTCATAGAAGAGAGGGAGAGGGAGGGAGAGGGGGAGAGAGTGTGTGTGTGTGTATTTGTTGGTTTTCAACCCACTTGAGCACGTTATATTTAGAATCTGTTGAATTACCAGTTAATTCTGCTGTCCTGCTGTGAGACAGAGGGAGAGCAGCTATTAAAGCTCGGGGCTAATGTTCCTGTAATGTTCCGTCTGCTGTGATGTGAGACACTGCAAATAATTGTTGATAAAGAAAATTGGACAATTTGTTTATTTGTCCTCTATTAGTTAGACAAGAACTGGAATGATACAGTGGGGTTTATATGTTCAAACAAATTAATTTTGGAATTGTATTCTGAATGAATTAATGGCACTTAATTTGTATTTTTTTTTTATTTCATTGCATTATATTTAATTAATATTTTTTTCTTTCTCTCTCACTCACATACACACTCATTTGCTCAGACTCACTCTCTCTCTCTCTCTCTCTCTCTCTCTGACCTACAGAGCTCTTTAAGGTGTAAATCTGTCTCTGTGATCCTTTGGGCAGGAGATTCAGTACCAGTCTGCTAAATGTGAAGAACCTGCTGGATGTGAATGAGATGGATTTGGGACATGCCTTTCAACATTACTAGAAAGAAAAAAAAAACATCAATTATTTTCAGATCTGGAACATCAGGGCTCTTCGATTCTAAACAATACATTACTGCAAGATTGCATGTTATATCACTACATAAGCAACATGAATTATCAAACAGGAACCAACAGATATGGTCATTTCTGTTACACGTTTTCTTTTCAATGTGAGTATTGACCCAGTTGAGTATTAAGGTATAAGAGGCAAAACACAAATCTCTAACTACTCCAAACCCCTTGTGATTTAGCCTGCATTTGTATGGCGATTTCAGTTTAACTTCACTGTGATGTATTCATATTTACGCATTATTTAGCCAAACAGCAATTGATTTTGGCTCTGTGAAACATTGTGCATCATAAACTAAAATAGGTTAACACACACTTCCAAAATCCAGGCTGAACTAGCGGAGCCAGAAAAAAGAACAATCCAAAATCCCCGATCTAAATGCATCACCAAGCACTTACCTGATTGTGGAAAAGTGCTTAAATTTGCCAAGGAAACAGCACACTGATGTCTTGGTGTTGTGGTTTATTCCTGCTTTTTGGAACAAAAGTAACGGCTGTCTGGTTTTTGGCCTCTGAATGCTGGCCTGTGACTGTTATGGCATTGATAGAATGTACATACAAATAACGGTACTAATATAATTAGTCCTCCCTATTTATCCATAAGGGCAAAGTGCCAACCTTGTGGTCCACTGAATGAGACCAAGTAAGGAAGATAAATTGTGTGTGTGTGTGTGTGTGTGTGAGAGAGAGAGAGAGAGAGAGAGAGAGAGAGAGAGAGAGGGGGGGGGAATTGATAAAATGATATATTTATAGTCAAACAGACTGTGT